>JAEIFU010000085.1:0-269754 GCA_018904235.1 Lordiphosa stackelbergi | reverse complement strand
AAGAACAACGCAATAATCAACACATTGTACAAACAAAATTATATTGACACAAGACTAAATATGGACCTGTACTGTTCCGGAGGACATGCACCGTGGATGTATGGACTGCCGAAAATCCACAAACAAGACACACCGCTCAGACCGATAGCTGCCTCACAAAGCGTTCCCTGCTACAAGTTGGCAAAATACTTGGGCGGCATTCTTAGGAACATTGTGTCCGAGAAGTACAACATACAGAATGCAGTACAGCTATAGGAGCAATTTGCCAACACCAACATTGCAGATGACGAAGTCCTGGTATCTTTCGACGTAGTATCGCTGTTTACTAATATACCAGAGAAATTAGCAATGACGAACATAATGAACAAATGGACAGACATAGCCGAGTACACTAAGATACCAATGACTAGATTTAAGGAAATTCTTGACTTCGTACTAACGGAAAATAATTATGTAGCATATGACAACAAAATTTATAATCAAATTTATGGTATGCCTATGGGCAATCCGATCTCACCGACCATAGCAAATATAATACTGGACAAAATTTTGGACGATGCAATGGCAAATTTACAGAAGAGACACCAAGAAGTCAAACACCTAAGCAAATATGTGGACGATATAGTTTGTATAATTAGGAAAAAAGACGCTCAGACGATACTACTGGAAACATTGAACAAGCAACATTATCGGGTGCAGTTTACAATGGAAGTAGAGAAAGACAACAGAATATGCTACCTCGACACGGAAATAAAAAGAGACACCGGAAAATTAAAGTTCAAGTGGTACAAAAAAACCATAGCTTCAGGAAGACTAATGAGTTTTCACTAAAATCAGCCCATTTCACAAAAAATTAACACAGCAAAGAATATAATTAACAAAGCATACACCTTAAGCGACGCATCATACAGACCCGGAATATACATTAAACTGAAAACAATAGTTAGGAAGAATAGTTATCCGGACCAGCTGATTGAACGGCTAATAACAAACTCTTCCCAAACACAGACCAGTGAACCCGAAAGCAGAGACAAGAGCGGGAAAACGCAATACATAAGTGTACCATATGTGGACAAATTGACGTGCAAACAGACAATTAGAAAATTAATACCTAGACAATATTCAAATCTAACGTTCGCATACAAAGCCCACACAAATACAAGGAAACTGTTTACAAACACGAAGGATAGGATAACGAAAGAACAACAACAGAACGTTGTGTACGAAATAGCATGCAAGGGAAAAGAAGGAGAGGCTTGCGACGGCATATACGTAGGAAAACCAAAACGAGCGCTTGCGACTAGAATAGCGGAACACAAAGGAGATGCGAAAAACAACAAAGTAACCACAGCGAAACGCGAAGGAGGAAACTTTGAAATAAAATGAAGTTTTATTTTGGATGAGCAATGACGGCCAACACAACGCAGACTAGCAAACATTAAATATGTTTTACAAAAATTAAATAAAATCAATCAAAATTTCCGACCCCATTTTTTTCTGTTTTTGGACCAAAAACTAAACCGATCCAAAATATCATAGTTCACATCTGATCTACATCATTTCTTAACGACACCTCGCTTTCAGATAATCGCTTCTCAAAAATTTGTTGCAACCAAAGGTCTATGTTTTAAGTTTTTGGGGCCAACTTTAAACCGGAATACTAGAAACAACCTCAGGAACAACGACAACAACAAATATTTCCACTTATAGTTTTAGCTTATGCTAAACGCTTTGATGAAATTTATTGGTAAAAATGTTATGTGTGAAACCTATCATTTCGATTTTAAATGACAGCTTAAACTTTTTTTTTTCATCTATCAAAATCAGAAAAATGAGCAATCATGATTGCACGTCACATTCGTTCACAGACCGGTCTTTTTACTATTTAAGCACTTTTCCCACTGCTTTTAAAAATTTTAAAATTGCTTCTCATTCAGGCGTGCTCTCAATTCTACTTCCACGGCTACTTTACTGTTATCGCAACACCAAAACGTAAAAGCTTTTCGTTTTGAAAAGTAATGCTTGTTGGTCGGTGGAATGAAAAGTAATTGCCAAATCACGCATTCTTACAGTTGCTAGAAGTACATAAAGTAAATTTTCCATAGTCCTCTGATCCATTTAGAAATTGTTGGTGAAATTTCTGTAGAATTTTAGTCTTTAATTGATTTGCTAGGATTTTTTTGATTAATGTATCCAGAATTTGGCATTGACCAGCTAAAGCAAAAAGTGAAACAAAAAAGTCTGCCTCTTTCATCTTCGACAGTTCCATTTTCGATCGTTTCGCTTGAACTTGTGGTTTCTCTCTTGTATATCTAGGCCAGGGGCGCCCTTGCCCATTCCGCAAAGCACGCATGTGTTGTTGTAGTACGCAAAGGAATAGCCTGCACTCAGAAAAAAGATTTTCCTTAAATTTTAGGAAAATTGATTTTATTACCTAAAATCTTATTTTTAGGCAATAATTTCCTTAAATATAGGGCATTTTACCTAAAAAATCTGTTTTAAGGTTAAATGTTTTAGGAATCCTTTGCCTTAAAATTATGCCATTTACCTAAACTTTGCATTATTATTTAATATATAAACAAATATTTACAAAGCGGTTATTTTACGTTAAGAATAAATATATTTTATACATTTACGAATAATAATAATATCTACTATACCAATTTAAATTATTTAATAATATTAAATAATTGTTGCAAATGTTCATATATAATTTTTTTTCAGCTGATTGCCACCATGAACTATATGTCAATATATGTATGAGAATGGTTTGAGAGATATTAAATAATTAAGTCATAAACAAATAAAAATTGTACGACTTTTTCATATATGAATAATTGAATTTGGTTGTGGTTAAACTTAGTTTGCAACTTTGGTCACACTACGCCACAAAATCGCTTGTCACTTCTCGCTGCACGCGCCGGACGGTTGTCATTTTTACAAGTAAATAAATTTTTTGTTGTGTGAAATAGGTGAAGTGGCTAACAATAATACATGTACACTGGATTGAAACAAGAAGAAGTACATAAATGAACAATGCACCTTATGTTATATTATTATTTTTCATTCTTATGTTTACGGCTCAAACAAAATCAAACAAACACCATACATTCCTCAAACGTATGATCTTCTTCTTCTTGTTCGTGCCAGTGTGGACGCTCTGTAGTTACACAGTATGCGAGCAGTGCATAGTACATACATTTGTGTTTTTCTGTCCCTTTTTGCCTTCGACCGGGAATTGCACTTTTTCTCTACACTGTCGTGTGTATACAAATTAATATGTAGAAAACAAAAATTTGTGTGATATAAAATTTGAGTATTTGTGAAACAAACAAAATGAAATTGTTTTTATTTTATATAAATAAATTTTTTGGATATTACTGCTTAAATTATGGTTATGTTCTACTACCTAAAAACATATATATAAGGGCATTTATTGTCAAAAATGTAGGCCTTTCTATAACTAACAATTTAAGGGCGTATGCAGCCTAAAATTATAGGTCACATATTACCTAAAATGCTAATTTATTGACGAAAATGTAAGCCTTTCTATTACTTAAAAATACGTTTTATGACACTACATTGCCTTAAATTTTAGGACATATATTACCTAAAAATCAAATTTATTGCTTAGAAAACTTTAGGTAATGGAGGCCTGAATTTGAGTCCATATATTCCTTGGCTGTTTTTTTAGGTCATATGGACTTAAATTTCAGGCAATTTTTAACATTTTTAGGTAATATTTTTTTCTGAGTGTGCGCGTATAGATTTTGCGCATGCCATAAGCCAGCAAAAAACAAAAACAAAATCATATGCGTGCTCTGCGTTTTGTTATTGCCGCGCTCAGACCTGCGACAACAACATCATATGTGCCTCTTCTCTCTCTCCGATGTCTCTCGCAAACTCGAATGCAACAACAAATTGCTTATGCGTACGGCCGAACGCTTTTCGCTATCGAGGCAGATCTGCGTAGCAACGACCACTCACACATACAAGCAAAAAGCGGGTTTCTTTTTCTATATATATATATTTGATGCGTTTGAATTAGTTTTGACGCGCTGGTAAGCTCGTTCTGAGCACCCCAGATCTAGGCCATTCTCACTTGTAGCGGTGGTTTGCAAGACGTAATAAGAGCAATATCATTCGGAATTGAGAACACAAAACGAAACCGAAAGGGAATTTCGTTCGATTTAATTATTAAAAAGTTGTGGAATTGAGAACATTCCCGATTATGTGACATTTTGAGAAGCAAATGTATCTGTTATCATTTAGCACACTTATAGAATTGCATTCGCACACAGGCCATCATGCGGCTGAAAGATGAATAAATTATATTTTTTAGTACGTTATAATGATGAATATCCGCAATCAGAGCTAAATTTTATACATCAAACCAGTGCTTGTTGCATGCTCTATCCTGCACGGAGAGTGTTTATTTGTCAAGATCATCATATAGTTTTGCCGTCAGAATTTGCCGCATTTGTGCGCTCGCCCTTACTGTTGCATTAAAAAATACAATTAACTAAGCAAAAAAATGTGCTATGCATGGAATTAAGATCCCAGTTTTTGTTCATTTATTTACTTCTAGCATATAACCCGTCGCGCTTCGCTGCGCCTTCAATAATTTAGAACCAAACAATATCAGACTCTGTTTGAAGTCAATCGTGAAAATCAAATACACGTTTAGCGATTCGAAAATATTCTTAAATTTTGTCCCCCCGTAGAGCCAAGAAATCTTACATACATAGGCTTGAAATCAAGGTTTTGCCTTTTCACCATTACGACTTTGCTGCTGGATTTTCCATCCGTTTGCAATCCACATCCCACCCACTTCCCAACCATGTCCCACCCACATCCCACCTACTTACCACCCACTTTCCACCAACTTCCCACCCACTTTCCACCCACTTCGCACCCACATCCCAGCCACTTACCTTCCACTTCACAATGGGCGGTATTTCCAACATTATAAAATGCAAACTCAAATGAATTCAAATTATATCAATAAAAAACCGAGTTTCAAGTTAACCGGAAAACAAAAAGTTTTTTTCAATGCAGAGTTTTTCTGAATTTTTCCAACCGTTGCACAGTGGGCCAGCTTGTATGGAGACTGCGGCCAAAAATACTTTTAGCATATATTTCGACTTGAAACTTTTCTTACGGCTTTATAAAACCGTTAGATGTGAGATTCGATAAAATGGGCGTGGCTAAACCCTCACACTCCCACCCCTACCATACAATTTTACCAAGTGTAAGAAAAAAGTAATTTCAAAAGTTTTTATTTGTGTTTCAATTTTTGTTTATTTTGTTTTGTTATGTAAGTTTTTCCATTATAAGCCTCCACTTAACATAAAATAAAACAAAAATAAAAAAATTAATTAATTAATAAAACCTTAAAAAAAAAACAAATATTTCATAAAACATACTATATATCGCTGCAATCTCAGCTTTTAAAGTTAATCAAATACTGGTTTTAGTCGAATTGACTTGTGCTTGAACAGAGCACACAAAAAATAACCAAACACAACAACAACAAAGCACTGCAAATAACAGCTGCACCGCACAAAGCAGTAGCAAAAAAAATCAAAAACGTACTTAGTCTTTGGGACATAACAGAACTTTCCGGCACTTTGTGGCAGCTGAAGTTTTGTAATTTAGAATCTTCAAAGGTTGACTTATATTACCTTATACGTCAAATTAGGGGGCTCGAGGGGGATCACTACTATTACCTCAGCTGAAATTATATCACTTGGACAATGGCACACTAAAAAAATCACTGACGAAAAATGAATTTTTTTAATACGAAAATAACAAATTAAGAAAATTTGAATTCTTTAAATAATAAGTTAATACCTCTATTAATAATATTAAATTTAATTTTTTTTAATATCTGATTGATTAAAGTAGTTTTATTATTTTTTAAGTTTTAGTTGGATCTCAAGCTGCTCACTTTTCAGTAACCAATGAATTTTATGCTCTTTCTTTGGAAGCTATTCTTATAGAGTACCGTTAAAATGAAACAAAACCAACTACACAATAAAAAAGCTTGGTCATTTATAAGTAAAAGATGACACTTACAAAGCCAAATTTCTGACTTTGATTTTTTTATTTTTGGCCTATGGCAGAAACCACTGTGCGTTGGGTTAAACTTTCCAACATCGAAACCAACCGAGTTTCAAGCCAAGGTAGGTAAGTAGGTATTTCCGGCTGGCCCCATGTAGGGGGCCACACATAGACCTTTCGGTCCTTAGTGAGGCCGGGTGCTTTTCTTGGGGTACAGTTTCCTTTAGAAATATCGGAGGATCTTTAATGCTTTGGCAAATGCCAATACTTGTTTGGGGAACTCTTTGTCGACTCTTCCAAAGATGTGAAACTTGGGGAGTGCATATGTTTTGGTCTTGTAGCGGGGATTGCTGGGCAGGTGCAGATGAGGTGTTCTAGAGTTTCTGCTACTCCAGGCTCCTTACATTTCCTGCAGGTGTGTGCTGTCGTGATTCCTAGCCGTTCCGCGTAAGCGGCTGCTAGGCAGTGACCAGTTAATATGCCTATAAGCAGCCTACAGTCTTTTCTTTGGAGCTGTGGCGTATAGTGCCTGAGTTGTCTGTCTCTTTCCTCGCATATAATTTTAGAGATTCTGCAGCCGGTCGTGTTCTTCCACTTTTCCTGTGCTTCTTTCTCCGCTATCTCTTGGCTTAGTGCGACCCCGGCTTTTGCAAGAGAGTCCGCCATTTCGTTTCCATCAATGCCCTGGTAAATGGGAATCCAGTAGATTTGCACCTTGCTGGAGGTGCTGAGGGAATCTATTGCTTCTCTGCTTACCAGAACAATTTTGGAGTTGATGGCGTGACTCTGCATTGCTTTGATTGCCGCTTGGCTGTCTACGTATATATTAATTTGATTGTTTGGTGCGTGTAATTCTGCCAATTCAGCTGCTGTTCTTATGGCGAAGACTACCGCCTGGAATATAGTGCAGTGGTTTGGCAGTTCGTAGGAGAGTCTCAATCCCGTTCTTTGCAGTAAGCGGCAGCTCCAACGCCTGAGACCATCTTTGAGCCGTCCGTGAAGAGGTGCTTTGCTTCCTGAGCCAGTCCTCTACGCCAGTCTTCTGGTAGCAGTAATGCTGATGCGCCTTTGAAGTTTTCCAGTGCGTTAGTCTTGGTGATAGGCCCCAAGTGCTGCTTAGCATCATCTGGGATGCATATAGCGCATTGGTTGCTTTTTTCACCCTTTCCTCCACATTGAGTCTCCAGGTCTACTACTACTCCAAGGTATTTTACGTAATTTTTTGGCGTTAGCGGTGTTCCATTTATCGTGGGTGGAGTCCATTGCGGTACCATGTATCTTGGTGAAGAGAATGAGGTCCGTCTTCTCCGCATTGATGCTAAGTCTGTCTTCTGTGGCCCACTTTAGTATCTCTCTGAGAGTAGAGTCCATGATTAAGATGATAGTCGATTAACATTTCAAGCCAATCGAATGAAAAATTGTTTTTTGCATACAGAATTTTCGGCAATTTTTTTCGTCGGCGGATTTTTTAACATCGGAAAAGCTCGTGTCGAACTATTTGGAAGCATAGTTACAAAATAAGTTTAATGTCAATCGGAAAAAAAATAAAATTTTCCCATACAAACTTTTCCGACGCTTATCCGACTTTTCCGTGTGGAATTTTGCAAAACCCTTTATTAGTACGCACTTTCAACACTAATGAACACTCGACTCCAAGTTTTTGTGCTTTTTACAGCGCTGGCTCAAGGTTAATGGTTGGTTACAATTTTTTATAATGCAATCAACACAATTCAACAGAGATAGCTCACAACATTTTATCGGAATAGCAATTGGTATGTGTGGACAGACTGTTCTGGGGTTTTACCAGAAATCCTCATCATCAGACTTGTATGCTTATTAACACTCCAACCACTGGCAATCTGGCTATTTATTTAACGATATCGTTGAATAACGAGTTGAGAATTGCCCATTTGCAAATTCAAGCCCCGACTTTTTCTGATATGAAGTCGTCAGCCTGAAAGTATGCCATGGTTGTGAAGGCGTGTCCGATTAAGGCCCGTTTTCTCACGTTGCTGTTTTTGCAAATCTAGGTGGATTTGCTGCATTTGCTTTGCACATGTTCAAGGTTGGCCATCTAGATGGATTTCGTTGTCATCTACTTCATCCTCATTGATTTGAAAACCATGTACATGCTTAACCAAATAATGTATTTTTATGTATGCGCGCATTTGGTCACACTGAAAACTATTTAAAATAAAATAAGAACTGCTGCTAAAAACAGTTAAGTCTGAATTGATAAAAAGTAAACCCAAAATGAAAAATATTGGATGTGGCTTTTGTATGCAAGACACCTGCTGACATAGCCGAAGAGACAGATCCGCATTTCAATTCCCCTAGTTCATTGCTTAAGCAAAGTTTACACAGGCAGATAATTTAGCCAAATTTTTATAAAAATAGAGAGGATTAAAGATTTAACAGGATTTAAAACAAAAGCTATAGTTTCATACGTAAATAATTTGATCAAATATAGCCGCAAAGTTCCGCAAACTGCCTTTTTATGTCTTTGGCTGTTGCGATTCATGGTCAGACCAGAAAGAAATTTTTTTCGATTTTTTTTTGCTCTGAATTGTTCTAATTGATATTAAGAAATCACATTTAAAGTAGTTATTTTCACCCTTTGAACTTTGTTTTTCCATTTTGGAGTGCTATTGGGAGTTGCACTGAGAAAATGCCTTATTAGTACAATATGCGATAAAAAACGAAAATACTTTGAAAAATGTCATGTTCAAATATCTTTTAGTTTCAGATTTGGAAAACGTTAATAGACAGTGACTTTAAATATTATTTTCAATTATATTTATATTGTGGCAGTTGATTTATGTTATTGCATTGCACTCTTTTGAGATCGTCGCTCTGTTGTGTTCAAAGCTCTAGCGTGTTTTACCGTGGAAACTTTCCAACAAATTGTATCGCAATTTTAGCGGGCGTATTACTCCTTCGAAAGCATAATTGGAGCTCGCTGTTCTCGCGTGAATTCTCACTGAACTTCACTATTCGACTGCTCTCGCGATGTACTCCACATCATTGTACTCACTGTTTGTTAAACTTCCTGTACTTGTTCTGGCTCCAGCTCTTATTTTGGGATCCTCTTAAATTGGTTCTGTTCTGCCAGCGCAACTGTTAATAAATGTGAATTTGGTGATACGATTAGTGGGGATTAATTTCTAATTTGCTGAAGATGTGGCAGAATTGTGTGTAAGCATGTAAAATTGATCAGTAACAAGTTTGGCAGCAATAGAGTTGAAAACAACAAACTAAGACTTTTTCAGACCTATCGTTTGTATATCAATTACAGTTGTCCGATTGTGATAAATCTTGCTGGAATTATGTGAAAGCATAGAAAACTTATAAATACGATGTTCGGAAACGTTTGCACGGAAACCAAAAAAGTTTTCCTCACTAAAACTAGTTTTCGACTAATCGCTCCAGCGTATTTGTAACAATCGATATTGTGTAAAGTTTGGTTAAGATAGCTTTAAAACTGACGGAGGAAATATCATAGAAACAGACGGACATGGCTAAATCGACTCGGCTGTTGATGCTGCTCAATAATATATATACTTTATAGGGTCGGAAATGTTTTCTTCTTCATGTTACATACATTTGCATAACTTCATCCGATCCCATTTTTAATGGGTAAAGGGTATAAAAAGGTTTCAATTAATAGGAAATCTTTTTACCTAATTTTGAACGTATAAGTTTTTGGGATTTGCGCTACATATTCCGAATGTTTGCACAGAGAACTCTGATATGACACTGAACGTTTTGCCGTAAGCATAAAATGCTTACTTATGTTGATAAAATATTTAATGCTTGGCTCTTAATGTTTTCAATTTCTCGCGAGTCAAGTCTGCCGTTTCTATCTCGCAAAATAGAATAATAGGCAGCAGTTAATTGATGCTACTATTATTTTTTTAATTTTCAAAATGTTCTAGGTGTAGGTAAATGGTTCACTAAACTTTGTAGTATGTAGTACTTAAGCAAAATAATCAGTGACCGTGATGCCACTAGTGTAGCATTTTTTCGCAAAACGCAGTTTTTCGTAACATGGATATATATCGACGTTTTGGCTTTCTGAGGCTCTTTTTGAATAATTCCATGAGTACCAAATGGTGCCAGTGTTCACAACCTGTACCCCTTAAAAATGTTCTTTTAGCCATGAAGTTGTGCAAATGTATGTAACAGGGAGAAGGAAATATTTCCTACCCTATAAAGTATATATATTCATAATTAGCATTAACAGGAGAGCCGATTTAACCATTTCCGTCTGTCTGTATGAACGCGTCGATGTCAGAGACTATAAGAGATAGAGACACACATTTTTGCATGTATAGATACATAGGTGTATGCAGTACCCAGATCAAGATTGTTTCAACATTGCAAAATTTCTTCCCCTCCCCTCTTAAACCACGAAAAACTGTCAGAGCCACAATTTTAAAGTTACAACATGGTGGCTTTATATATATTATCTAAGGACTTATATCTATTTATTCTGAAAAGCGCAATAAGATCCGAGCAAAAAAACAGCAAAGTTATGCACGAAACAATTTTGCTAGCGAGAGTGAGGGAGAGCGCTTTGCCTATTTCAGAGTCAGTGCGCGTTAATTTTTATTTTTTTTTATAAAGGAGGATACGAATTAGGGTTAACAATAACAATATAGGGTAGAATATGACAGAGAAGGAAAAATGAAAGGAAGAATACTCTGCTCCCGCGAAACCGCTGCAAAGCACTTTTTCAAGGGGTGGATAGCGGTCATGTTAGCAGCTCAACCTGTAGGGGGGGGTGCGCCGACTCCTTTCCCTAAGCCACTGGTCTTTGAGGATTGCCGCCTTTATATTGGCAACAGCTTGCCATCCAGACTCATTCTTCAGCGTGCAGTGCATTATATTGCTCGCGCTGAGCTGTGTGCTATTGTCTTGGGACGCTTGGTCACGTTCACGCCAATATACATAGCATATATAGGGCAGGCAAAAAATGCATGCTCCACATCCTCCATAGCGCCGTCTCCACAGTGGTCGCAATACGGGTCTTCTTCATGCTTGCCAAGACTCCAGGATTGGTATTAGTCGGTGGGTCCATCTTCCGTTTCTTTCTTGGCTCTACTTGGACTGCCACTTGGCTATTGTGGGTTCCCTCCAAGCCCTGGTTCCAATGATCCCACTTCTACGTTCGGCTGCCAAAAGCTCTATGGGGATTGTGCCGGCTACAACCAAAGCAGCGTCTTCGGATACTGTGCAAAAGCAGCTAGCGACTCTGAGGGCACACAGCCTATGTACAGACTTGCACTGTAAGCTGTAGGTAGGTATCTCCATGGCTGGGGCCCTGATCGACGCGCCGTAGAGGATCGTGGAGGAGACCACATATAATTAGCCACCGGCTTTTTTGTTTTGGGCCTCTAAGATTGTCCATTAGTTTGGTGATAGCAGTAGTCACCTTTGCTGCTTTGGTGCTAGCATGCTCAAGGTGCTGTTTGAAGCTAGGTCTGTGGTCCAAGATATTTAATGGCTGGTTGCGACTAAATGGTGATTGAACCCACCCTAGCGGATGCCTTCTCCACTTATTTTCTGCTGCTGATCAAAACAGCTTCTGTTTTACGGAACAAGGATGTGGCTCATTATCTAGTCGATCGCTGTACTGCAGTTTTCCGTGGCCTCGCTTAGCTGCTTCGCAACGGATCCCAGCGCTATGTCATCAGCAAAGCCAACAAGGGAGCAGCCTTCTGTAAGTGGTAAGCGCAGGACACCGTCATACTTGACATTCCAGAGGATTGGTCCTAGGATTGAGCCTTGTGGGACTCCTCCACTCAGTGGGTACTGGTGTTGGGCTGCATTTGAGCTATACAGGAGCACACGGTCCTCGAAGTAGCTCACAATAAGTTGGATCAGTTTGAGCCTTGAGCCTTGTGGGACTCCTCCACTCAGTGGGTACTGGTGTTGGGCTGCATTTGAGCTATACAGGAGCACACGGTCCTCGAAGTAGCTCACAATAATCAGGATCAGGATCAGTTACTGTGAAGCACGTCGGTTGCTAAGCGTTTGAAGGACCTTGCTCCAGTTGGCTGAGTTGAAAGCATTTTTAACATCAATTGTGCAGACCAGACAATACTTTTTGAACCCTCCTGCCCATCTCGTGCCTTCTATGGCGTCAGTTTTGTGACTGCCTCTATAGCGTCTGAGGTATTTCAGTGCTTTCGGAGGCAATATTGTTGTTCGGATAGGCCGCGTCTACTTTAAAGCTCGCTCTTCAGTCGGCTACATATCAAAAATCTTGCCTAGTATCCAGCATGCATCGGGGCCGATACGAAGACGGATTGTAGAGTTCTTTTGCCGGCTTCGGGATCACGACAAGTCTCTGATGTTTCCAATTTCCCAATTTTATCCAACAGTTATAAGGCTAGCCGAAGACGCTCGTGAAGTGGATGGTTCAGGGGAGGTTAACACCTTTTCTTCTCGCCCAATATTGGGATCGGCGGAAACGCTGATACGAGGCTGATTGACTTCATCAAGATCAGCTTCTGTGGAGACTTCTACTGCATTTCGTTCGACAGCCTCAATGAAGTCAGCTTCGGAGAAAGCGTCAGTGTCAAACGGAACAGTACCGGGCTTTCGAAAACGGGACTTGATTGTTGTTGGCGTCAGTGCCAAGTCGAGTGTCCTGCACACGAACGAATTCCAACAAAACCGAATCAACAACGGACGAAACATCTGCAAAACTTGCTCTGACTTTCTCCAAATACCGGATTAAAGTGGGTCGAGAAAGCCCATTTTCCTTGGCTGTTGCTTTGACGGCCTTTTTATAGATGAGGCATTGCTTAATGACATCGACCAGCCCATTAAAATTAATTATTTTGGTGTTGACATGGCTAAAATGCACTAAAATTCACAAAAATGCTGTTTAAATATGTTACACTAACATAAACAACGATATTTGACAGTTTTATGGCCAAACACACGCTTCAAACACAAAAACGAGGGTGTCCACAACCGGTGCTAAAGTGTGTCCATTCTTGGAAATGGTAGCCATTTTTTTCAAGGCTGCAAACCTCTAAAATTTTTCAGAAGGTTCGGTCCGGGGTTTCGAACCCGTTGTAAAGCCTAAGGTTCGGTTCGCGGACCGGTTCTCGGAACCCCTGAACCCAAGGTTTTGGTTCGAACCTCGGTTCGCTTGAACATAGAAGAATAAATTCGATTTATTAACACTTAATTTTTTAAATAATAATCTTTATGTCAATAATGCAATTTTTAGTTATCAAATTCATTAGCTGACACTAACAGTCTTTGAGATTGTAAAGTGTTGAAAAGGCCCGTTAAACTGATTCCCGAGTTGCTGGAATAGCAAGTATAGTTAACGCAATATTTTTAAAGCCGTCTTTTTTTCACATTTCCAAAATTTTAAAACATTTGTCGATGTATTGGACAATAGTTGAAGGAATCTATAACATCATTTACAGATTTGATATTGATATTTGATTTCTGCTTTCTACTGCTTTCAAAAACTTATCTTCTTCGCAATCAGATGTTGATTCAATTAAAACTCTGATAATGAATTTCTTTTTAGAACTTCAGCATGTCTGTAATGTGTAATGTGAAGTTCACAAAGTTTGAAATCTCGGGTCTTAGAGCACTGCAGCCAATTTTGGTATTTAGCTCATAATAGAAGAACGTTTATCGAACGAGTACAGTAATAAACAAAACATTTCAGAACAGTTGCTGGAATGAAAAGCAAGCGGAATAAAAATCACTTGCTACCACGGCATAATACCGGAACTGGAACCGGAACCGTTAACCGAAATAAACCGTTTCAAATTGCGTACCGGAACCGGAACCGGAATCGAAACAAATTTTTTTTTGGGAACCGAAGACCGTTTACCATTATTATTGGAACCGATATAACCGGAACGAAACCGAAACGTTGGTACCGGTACAGTTTCGGTTTTTTTTTACCTTAACCAAGGCTGCAAACCGGTCCTGAACCGAACCCCTTCGAACCGGTTCGGTTCGGGTTTTTTGGGTCCGACGAACCGGACCATGAACCGAACCCCTAAAATTTTTGAGTCTTCGAACCTGAACCCGAACCGGACCACTTTTTCAAAAAATTAGGTTCGGTTCACAAAATTAAATGCTTTTTTTAAAGACGTGAACATGAAAATATTGGAAATCTATAGATATTATAGTAAAACTATTGTGCTTTGCACTAAGCTTGTATGGCTTTTTATATAAATTGCTTTGAACATAAGGTTAAATTCGATTAATGCGAGCCATTTGATCTAGTAACCGAGCATACATACATGTTTAACTTCACATATGTACATACATACATATGTTTCAATTCCATTTGCAACGATGTTCTCGTATATACACACATACATATTTTCGGACTTTAGTCTTGGTTTTTGTTTTATTCCCACATTTTTATGTCAAACTACAAACACACTTACACTTCACATATTTCATACATATTTGGCTACCGTGTTGCCGATTAATACACTAAATTGATTTACGCGCCCCTCGCGTACAACATGCGTAAGCGTCCTTTCGTTTATATGTATGTATGAGTGCATGATTTTGGCGCAAAAACCCGCGGTTTTCGCTATAACCACATATGTAAGTACATACAAATAGATGCAAAACGCTTTAACTTGCAGTGCATAAATTCCCAAAGTTAACACAGTATGTACAATGTACATACATACATATATGCACATTTAGTAGTCGGCAACGGGCACATTTTTTCTGTTTTTCTTTGAGTGTCTCGTCCGGTACGGGCACATTTCTATGCATTGCTTTGCAGACAACTGCAGCAGCGACGAGTCGCACTGACGCGTCGCCATGATGAAATAATAAGAAGAAAAGAGACAAAAGATGTGAAAACAACACATTATAGACTTGCAAGCTGAAGCAGAGAGCGATCAGACAGTTGACCAGATCTAATATTAGCAGATAGAGAGAACGCTCTCTGACTTTGCCTTACTTTCTTGTTCAATCATTGTTGTAATAAATCACAATTCTTACAGATAGAACAAGCATTCATAAAACTAAAATTAAGTGAAGACCAGCTACGGGACGCGTGTATAGAAATGGTCACAAAAAATGGGCGGCCCCTAAAAATTTTTAAACACTCTGGCTTCAAGAAAATTCTTGAGCCGCTATGTAATGCGTTTGAAAAGCCAATTTCCATAAATCGCCAACATATTCGAAGCCTTGTGAAATCAAAGGCTTCAACCATCCGCAATGAAATTAGTGGAATTCTAAAAAATCGGTGAGTACAAACATATGTTAGCAGATTGTGCATATTTGTGTGTGTATGTATCAATTTTTATTGGAGATGCAATGTCTTTGCATATATATGTATGTATGTATACATTTCCTTTAAATTGTTTAATTTAAATTATGCAAGAAATTACATACATATCTATGTACAAAGCTGGTTTCACATAAATATTAATATATGTATTTGCAGAAATATATTAATTAAATTAAAAATATGTTTTTACGAATTATTTCAGCTTGATATCAATTAAAGTTGACTGCGTAAGTCGTTTGGATCGCGCCATAATTGGCATTAACTGTCAGATTCACAAAGATGAAGAAATTCGCACTTACACGCTGGCTATGAAAGAGGTCCACGTCCAGCATACGAGTCTTAATCTGAGTGCTATCATTCAAGAAGTTCTCCAATCCTACGACATTTCTCTAGGCCAGATTTATACTATCACCGTGGATAATGGAGCAAATATGGTTCGAGCAGGCGAACTTTTAAATGACAACTGCATAGCGGAAAAGGAATGCGACTATAACGAATGCAATGTTGATGAAGACTGCTCATGTGAATCAAAACCATTCCTTGATTTGGACGATGACGAAGTTAACTCAATAAATTCCATGGAGGAGTCTATAATTACAGTTCGTTGTGCTGCACACACGTTAAATTTAGTAGTTAACGATTTTTTTAAGGACGTTCAGTTTGACATTAGTAGAGTTCGCACACTTTGTAAGAAACTCCGTACTCACACTATTTTAAATCTATTGCATATAGAAAAATTGAAAAAAACCAGTGCTAGACTGTGTGACGCGATGGAACTCAACCTTTAAAATGGGCGAGCGCTTACTAACTCTTAAAGATTTTTGCATTAAGAGTTCTTTGAAGGAGCTCCACCAAAAAACTTCTGAATGGAACGTAGTTCAAAATATATGTAGTTTGCTGCAGCCAATTTATAAAACTTCCTTAAAGCTGCAAGATTCGCAATTACTACCAAGTGATTTTTATTACGCTTGGTTTTCATGTCGAGCAATTGTTCTAAAATCTTCTGCAAAACATGCTTTATTGCTATCTAAGTGTCTCGATAAACGTTCTTCTATTATGAGTTCAGTACCAATATTGGCTGCAGTGTTCTTAGACCCGAGATTTCAAACTTTGTTAACTTCAGACCAAAAAAAAAAATAGCAAAGCAGCACATTGCAGACATGCTAAAGCGCCAAAAAGAATTTCTTAATGAGAGTTTTCAAAATTCAACTTTAAATGACTCAACGTCTGATTGCGAAGAAGAGAAATTTATGAAACAAATAGAAAGCAATAATCAAATATCAAATATAAAGTCTGTAAATGAAGTTATAGATTCATTCGAAAATTGTCCAAGAGAACATACATCGACAAATGTCTTAAAATTTTGGAAAGCTCAAAAAAATGAGGACTTAAGAAATATTGCTTTGACTATACTTGCTGTTCCAGCAACTCAGGTATCAGTTGAACGAGCCTTTTCAACACTTAAGTTTGTTCTTTCTGATCTAAGAGCTAGTATAGATGAAGAGCTCCTTGAAGATATAATGCTCATTAACTTAAACTAAGCAGCTCTTAAATGTTGTATTTGTCAGCTAATGAATTTAATATTTAGAATTGCTTTATTGGAATAAAAAATATTATTTTAAACAAAAAGTATTAATAAATGGAAACCATCTTTTTATGTTCAAGCGAACCGAGGTTCGAACCAGAACCTTGGGTTCAGGGGTTTAAGGAACCGGTCCGCGAACCGAACCTTAGACTTTACAACGGGTTCGAACCCCCGGACCGAACCTTCTGCAAAATTTTAGAGGTTTGCAGCCTTGGCAAAGTTGAGGCATATTGATTTTGATTCTTGGTAATAGTGCTCTACAAAGTTTCCAGAATTATGTGCGATTTTAAAAGTCGTTCTTTCTGTTCCATCTACGCAGGTAAGCGTGCAACGCATATTCTCTGGTGTTAAATATATAATGAATCCGCAAAGAAGTTGCATGGACTCAACCACATTCACTGCAATTATGTCACTGCGAGCAAATCACAAGAATGCTATATAGTGGACGTATAAAATTCGAAGTTAAATTCGAAAACTAATAATACATAATAATATATAATATTTATGAGTATATAATGTAATCATTAGATCTTACGTGTTAACACGTAAAAAATACGAAATATGAAGGATATTGGCATTTCCAAAAAAAGGTCAACCTGGCCCAAAAAAATTAAAGTGACTAATGTAAGCTAATCTTACATTGGCCCTGTTCACCAGCATACATCAAACATCATCCATCAAAAAAAGTGATTTGGATTTTGTTTAACGCTTTGATGAAATTTTAAGGCAAAAATGGTATGCGTGAAAGCTATCGTTTTGATTTTAACCAAAATGACAAAAATTAGCAATCATAGTTGCACTTCACATTCGTTCACCTCAACAATTGAACTAGATCCATCGATTTTTATACTCTGTACCGAAGGTACATAGAGTATATTAAGTTTGTGCAAAAGTATGTAACAGGGAGAAGGAATCATTTCCGACCCTATAAAGTATATATATTCTTGATCAGCATCAACAGCCGAGTCGATATAGCCATGTCCGTCTGTCTGTCCGTCCGTATAAACAAACAGATCTCAGAGATGGTAAGAGATAGAGGTTTGACATGTATGGGACAAATGCTTCTTATACTTGCAGGCAGATCAAGTTTGTTTTCAATTTTTGCCACGCCCCCTCCCGCCCCCGCAATTTCGAAAAAACGTCATATCTCCCACAGTTTTGTAGATAGATGATTCGTACCTTCTAGAGATAGTTAGTCATTATTAATATCTATCTATTTGCCGAAGAAATGATAAAGATCGGATGAGCGGTTCTCAAGTTATGAGAAAAAAAGTGCAATAAAGACGCCTCCCACGCACACGCAAACAACACCGCATTGCATGCATCAAAGAGAGAGAGAGAGAAAAAAAAACTTAGAGATGAACACAGTGGCAGCGACGCATTCAGCATATACACCGGGTACAGAGTATGTTATAGTCGGGCTTGACCGACTTTCTCTCTTGTTTCGTCATCGATTTGTGCTGGTGAACACGGCCATTTACTAATAACCCAATTGAATACATTTCCTTTCGGGGGGGGGGGGTGGGGGTTTTTCCCATTTTGACATTAAATTTGCTTATTTTTTTTGGAAAAAAGTGACTATAAATTACATGTACTTTCGCAATCTAAAATCTTTCTGATGGTACAAAGGCTATACAAGAATGCATAAGAAACCATGAGAAACTATGCCAATGCAATTAACTGTATGTTTTTGCTACGCATTTAAGCAGAAACCACATAAATATGACGATGGAAAAAATCACGTGTCGACAGAGATAAATATTTTTTTACAAAAAAAGTACTCAAGGTTTTTAAATAAAATAAAATACATTTCAAAGAACTGTGCATTCATAAGATATTAAGATTATTTGGGCTTAATTATTGTGTTAGGTTTCGCTAAAATATGTCTTTATATAGCTGGACGTGAAAACTACTTCTGTTTTTGTCACGTTCGAAAAGCTTGCAATTTTGTCATTATTTTTCACGAATTTTAACACTAATTAAAGTGCTTGCTGAGAGCTATATTATACAGTAAAAAACAAATTAAAAATTCGATTTAATTTGACTTTTTTCCTTTTTCATTTTGTACGACGGTCCCGGTTCGACAGAATGGAAATGCCCATATATAATTTTACTTTAAATGTACACCATTAATTTCGTGTTGAATTTTGATTCGTTTTATTAAACAGGAATAAAATGATTTAGATTTATCTCAGAATTTAGTTTTTTCAGTATTAAAAATAACTATTACTTATATCGGTTCGTACCGGTATACCGAAATAAAAATACGGGTACCGTATCGAAACCGAAAACCGAAATTAATTGAAAACCTCAATGGAACCTTTAACCGAAACATTCATTTCGGGACGTACCGGTATCGGAACCGGAACCGAAATTTGTTTCGGGATTATGCCCTGCTTGCTACTAATTGTAAATCCTGTAACTTTAAAGAAGAAAAGATATTTTGAACTATCAAATGTTTTTAGGTTTAGCTCTTTTAAAGAACTCTGAATTAAAAAATCTTTAAAAGTTAGTAAACGTTTTGTTAACCTAACTCAACCGAATCCAATTTCAATTAAATTTTTTAATAAGCAAAGATTTGATATAATGTTAATACGGAGAAGTGTGCGAACTCTACTAATGTCAAACTAAACTGCCTTAAAACATCGTTATCTACTTAATTTTGAGCGTGTGCAGCACAACAAACTGTAATTCTATAGTCGTCCAGGGAATTTATTGAGTTAACTTGGTCATCGTCCAAATCAAGAAGAGCTTTTGAAACACATGAGCAAGCTTCATCCACACTATTTCCTTTATAGTTGCATTCCTTTTATGCTCTGCAGTTGTCATTTCTATTTCTAATGCTCGATCCATATTCGTTTCTTGACTTCTCTTCTTGAACTTCTTGAATGATCAGATTGCAACGAATTTCTATATTGTATGTGTCGTTGATAGAACTAGGGGAGAGTGGGGGGTTGTGATCATAGTTTTGTTTTTTGAAAATAACTTCGCCAAAAATCATAATTTTTTCGTTCTGTAAATTTTATATTTTAGGTAAAAGATGCACAAAACTTTCCTCATCACTAGTTTTAAAAAATAAAAATTTGGGTTTTTTTTTAATATTGAAAAAAAGTGAATTTTTGACATTTCGAAAATTTGTGGGGGGTTGTGAGCCACCCATCTAAAAGTTCAAAATTCGTGTTTTTAAGCCATTATTCTTTATTAAATGAAAGAATGAACCATTTTTATCATATTCCGAATTAAGAAAGATCAATGAAGAGTGAAAATTCATTGACGGCATCAGGCTTGTTTTCTTTTATATAAGAGCACTTTTTGCTTGTGGCTGTTCTTTTGTTTGCCTTTTTAATGTTTTTTTTACTTCTTTGGAGAGTTTTTCCTCTGTTTTATTGCGTGTCATTGCAATATTCTCTTTGAAAGTCAAAACCGACTTTTTTTCAAAGTGGCTCACAACCCCCCATATCTCACTTTTTTTTTGGTGACGTCACATAACCTAAACGAAATTGTTACAAAGAAAAAATCATATTTCTATCAAAAGGCAATTGACCAAAGATATTTCCCTCATACTTACATTTGTCATTCCGAAAAAAATTTTGTATAATAATCACCATTAAAAAATGAAAAAAAACTTTTTTTTTGAAAAAAAAAGTCAAGTTCTGGTTCACGAACTTAAAGAAGGTGTAGACTGATAGGTTGCTTGCCAAAAGTTAGGTAATAAGAAGGGAGATACATGACATAAACAAAGAGTTTAAGTATATTTTTTTTTGTGGCCAATTTTCGAGTGGCTCACAACCCCCAGCGGCTCAGAACCCCCCATTCTCACCTACTTAATTTGTTGAACCTAACCGAATTTTTCTAAAAAGTGGTCCGGTTCGGGTTCAGGTTCGAGGACTCAAAAATACTTGAGGTTCGGTTCATGGTCCGGTTCGTCGGTCCCAAAAAACCCGAACCGAACCGGTTCTAAGGGGTTCGGTTCAGGACCGGTTTGCAGCCTTGATTTTTTTTTTGTTCGGCAAATTTACACGACACACACATTTCACTGAAACTTGATATCACACCACAAAGTACACTTAATGCGCTAAATAACAAAGTATAATACTCACCACTTTTCAATGTTTTGCCTCGATTTAACGCAATGTGGAAATTGAAAAAATTAGAAACTCGAAAAAATGTTCGGGGTTTTTTTTTTTTTGCCCACAGCGAAAAACCAAATGCGTTTTTACACTTCGGTATTGGCTCAAATTGTGTGTACTGTCAAACTTCAAATTTGACATTACTCAGTTTGGCGGCATCTGTTACCTGTCAAAAAATAGACTGGGGTGTCCACAACAGGAGACTTTCCACGTAGTTCTTTTTTAAATCGAACCGTCTCAAAATTCAATAATTGACTTTTTTCAAAAAAAAAAAAAACATGACTCGACACTCCCACCGAAACTTGATTTGCGGTTTTGCAAAAAAAAATTTTGGTAAGTTTTTAAACAGCTTAAAAAGGTCAAAAAATTGCGAGTTTTGCTAGATAAAGATTTGAAGATGGCAATTGTCAAGTAAGATTCACTTCTTCGTCTGTATAATTATAGATATTTGGGTCAACAGTATATGTGCATTAAGGTGTCCCAAGACATAAGGAATAATGTTTTTGCGTTAAATTAAAAACGCATTACCTATATTTTGATTCCTTTTCACCTCATTGACTCAAAAATAAAAATTATTGCGATTGGACAATGATAAACCGTGCCGACTTGATGCCAAACTTTTGACATGAAAATTTGTACTGAAGCAATCTCTATAAATATAAAAGAGAGTGTCCTGACTGACTGACTGATTGGCAATCATCGCACAGCCTAGACGGTAAGAGATAGAAAGCTGAAATTTGGACGGGAGTTTCTGTTAGTGGTGAAAGTGCGTACTAAGACGGGGTTTTGGAAAATTCCACCCGGAAAAGTCGGAAAAGTTTGTATGGGAAAAATGTTATTTTTCATCCAATTGACTTGAAATTTGGTTTGTAAGCATAGTACGCGAAATAATTCGACACGTGTTTCCCCGAATTTGGAAAATCCATCTACGAGGAAATTGGTCAGAAAATTCTGCATGAAAAAAACTATTTTTCATCCGATTGGCTTGAAACTCGTTTTGTAAGGACAGAATACGAAATAAATTGAAATGTGATTTTCTGATGTTGGAAAATTTGACCCAACGCACAGTGGGCGATACTTTGACTAGCTTATAAAAGTTTATCGCAAAGCATTCCGATATAAAGCCGAACAGCTGTGAGCTATCAAACACAACATTTGTTTTGGCAAGTGGATTTTAATTAAATCCCGCATTATTGCAGTTTATGTTAATTTAGCTGTGAAATATAAAGTTCTCGTTGTTTTACATAAAAGCTTGGTTGTATATTCATATAAAGGTATGTATTAAGCAAAAAATCAATGCATGTGACCCGTCCATATGTGTATTACTTGAAAGACGTAGTGAAAGTAACTTGTATTAACAACCTGCCCTTAGTGGCCAACACTTGTCTTTCGTGGAGCAAAACTAAATATGTTCACAAATGTTCAAGTCGCCGTTAACATTTTTTGTCAGTTTGAGTTCTTGTTGTTTAAAATTTTGAAAGATCACCTGCTAATATGTGCTACCCTTGCATTTGTTGGACTTTTTAGAAGCAATGTCTATATCAAAACGGATGCTGTTTTAAGTATGGCACAACGAGCATATCCCCACAAATAAGTTTTTGGCTTTGGAGAACTATGTTTTTGATACAGTATTAGAGAAAGAAACCTGTAGTGAAGAAGAAGGTATCGAAATTGGCAAAATTTGCGAAGTTTTACTAATAGGCTTGTAATAAATTTTGATTCATGGTGCAGATATCATTGGCCATTCCAATTGGAATTATGTCGGAGGAAGCACTTGAAACCAAAAACAAGGATTATCGAAATATCCGCGAGCACCACACAAGAAAGTCCACTAGAAAAAATACAGTGGAACATGCTTTTAAAGAACTCTTAGTCTCTTCCGATCCTTTTATAACATCACTTTCCCAGAGTGCTTCAATGTCCTCTGGAAAAAATATTTGTCTTGATCTGGATGTTGTAAGCTTACTTGTCAATAAATGGTTGGAAACTGATATGTGCAACAACGATTTGGAGAATTCTGACAGTTCGGATGACGAATAGTTTCTGTGATATGAAAGCTTTGTTACATAAAACTAAGGCAATCTTTTTGAAGTTCTGTAAAAAAAATTTTTTTTAATTTTAAAAATAAAAAAAATTGTTAAAAACTTTTTTGTATTTTATTTTATTTCTTTTATTCTAAACTTAAAAAAGTAGTGCAATCTTTTTAAAATTAAAAAAATTTTTTTGTTTTTTAATATTAAAAATAAAAAAAAAATTATTTAAAACTTCTTTACTATTTTTTTATTTCTTTTATTCCTACCTTTAAGAGAAAAAAACAGATTGCGATTATCTTATTTACTTTGGAAGATATTAATTTCGAAGTGAATGGGGTGTGGGTGGGATGTGAGTGGGATGTAGGTGGTTAGTTGTTTTGAAAGTGGGTAGAAAATGGATGGAAAGTGGTTGTGAAGTGGGTGGAAAGTGGCGGGAAGTGGGAGGGATATGGGTGGGAAGTGAGAGGATGTGGGTGGGATGCAGGCGGGAAGTGGATGGTATGTGGGTGGGATGTCGGTGGGAAGTGGATGGGATGTTGGCGGGAAGTGGGTGGGTTTGAATTGGGTGTAGAGTGGGTGGGATGTGGGAGGGATGGGGGTGGGAGTTGGTGGGTTGGAATTTGGTGTAGAGTGGGTGGGATGTGGGAGGAATGGCGGTGGGAGTTGTGGGGAGAACCCATCAGCAAAGTTCGATTTCTGGGTTCTACGGGGTTCTATACTGTTGAAGGCGCAGCGAAGCGCATCGATTTATTTGCTAGTTCAGAATATATTTTAAACTACTTAATTGAAACTCCAATACACCCGAATAGTATATTATTTACTCATTTACAATAAAAAATAATATTATTGCTCAAATTTTTTTTTAAGTTAGTTTTTTAGTTAGCATAAATTTTCCGGTGTTCTTGTATGCATGTTAATAAAAAATTGGTTTTGTTCCTCCTTAACTGTAATACACTCGCGACAAGTGGGAATCGCTCTTTAATTGACAGTTATATTCACTTCACACATAATGTAAAATAAAACTTCTAGAACTTGTCCAGTTTTGAACCCGTTATTTGAAGTTTTGGGTCACAAATTAAAAATATACCACTTTTAGAACTGCATATTTTTACTGACATGTTGACTGATTGAAAACAACATTTTTGATGTTTTATGCGCGCTTCTTTGCTGCTTTAAAATTTTCGAATCAGCATTTGAAGTGAAGTGAAGCTATACCCAAATAACAAGTAATCAAAAGCACATCGACACGTTAGGTCGCGGCAGCCTGAGAGAGCAAGTAATGACATGCGCAAGTCGGCACGCGATACCATGGTCCTACCTTCTTAAAATTTTATTTATAACCGTTTTGTCTTAAGCTTGGTTCCCGCGAAATAGCCGCAAAATTAAAAAGTCTAATAGCCAAAATATTTCCACTGGCTTCATTTCTTATCATTTTCATTTTTTAAAATTTTGCCGTTTCCATAACTGTTTTTTTTTTTTACATTCACAACGACACGCTGTCAAAAACAGCTGAAAATTTTGATTTAAATACCAGGCGCCACTTGCAAACTCCCGTGGACTTATTGGAATATTTAGTAAGAAAAAATCAAATACACGTCATGACAGCAATTTCGCGGGGCGAACGAATAGTTATCGCCCTGAATTATCAGCAGAAAGCTAAATACACAAGTTTTTTTCAGGGACCGTAAATAATGATTATTTCATATTTTGAAATATAAAAAATCATATACTTAGAATAGTCGTACAAATAAAAGAATTATACCAATTTGGTTCTATTTGCGTCTGAAATGCATATCTGCAATGATTTGTGACTTCATAATTTTTTGCACATATTGCTCAGTAATAATGATTATTTTTTGAGTGTTACTAAACAACTCTGGTTTTAATGATTACACAGTGCTACAAATTTCCAAAAAATTGTAATAACCTGGGTATTGGCATAGCGTACGCTGTAGAGCAGGTCGCGTACAGCACTTCCTCATACTTGGTTTTCCTCGGGGACCCCCAAAATTTGAAGTTATGGCCCAAAAAACGGTTTATTGGTCTTTTTGCTCACTTAAATTGAAATAACTCGCGAATGGACCATCTGATATTATTTAACTTTGCAAATTCTTCTTGATTGGCCCGATGCATGCATCACAACCGTTCGACGGTCTCGGCCGCTGCCAACAATGTCCGCCAGTCGCTTCTGCTCCGTGCGAGCTGGGACCAATTGGTCAAACCAAGCTTGGCAAGGTCTGCCCGAACCTGGTCATCCCATCTCAGTCGAGGTCTCCCCCGCCTGCCTCTTCCTCCGAAGTCAGCCGCCTTCGAATAATAAGCTTTCCTTACTGGAGCTTCTTCGTCCATCCTGGTGACATGTCCTAACCAGCGCAGCCGCTGTTGCTTTATGCGCTTGACCAGACAGGTGTCCCCATAGAGCTCATACAGTTCGTCATTATTTCGAATGCGGAAAACATCGCCAACTTTTAAAGGTCCATAAATCCTCCGAAGAATCTTTCGTTCAAACACGCCAATCGCCGCTTCATCCGCTGCTGTCATTGTCCATGCTTCTGCGCCATATTGCAGGACTGGGATGATTAGCGACTTGTATAGGGCTAATTTTGTTCTTCGCTTGAGGTCTCTGCTCTTGAGCTCTCTACTTAGCCCGTAGAAGCATCGGTTTGCAAGAGTGATCCTTCTTCGGATTTCCAGACTGATGTTGTTGTCGCTGGTTATCGTCGTTCCGAGGTAAACAAAATCCTCAACAACTTTAAAGTTGTATTCTCCCATTGTAACAAATTGTCCAAGACGCAGGGACTTTTTGTCCGCGGATACAAGGTATTTCGTCTTGTCCTCATTCACCGCTAGACCCATCAGTTCTGACTGCCTCTCAATCTCTGAAAACGCCCTGCTTACCGCCCGTTCGTTTTTGCCGATGATGTCGATATCATCGGCATATGCGAGTAGCATTAGATCTTTATGAATAAAGGCGCCCGTTCTGTTGGCATGTGGGCACTGGCGCAGTATATATTCCATCAGTAGATTGAAGAAGTCGCACGATAAGGTATCGCCCTGCCTAAAACCTCTCTTGGTATCAAATGGTTCGGAAAGGTTCTTTCCTATTTTGACGGAGCTTTGTGTACTTCTCAACGTCATCATGCAAAGACGGACGTACTTTGCTGGTATACCAAGGGTAGACAAGGCTTCAAAAAACCTTGACCTTATCGGCGTGTCGAAGGCTGATTTATAATCAACAAATAGATGGTGTGTGTTGATGCCTCTCTCATAGGTCTTCTCCAGGATTTGTCGTAATGTGAATATCTGGTCTGTGGTGGATTTACCAGGTCTAAAGCCACACTGATAAGGTCCAATCAGTGTGTTTATAAGCGGCTTAAGACGTTCACAAATAATGCGCGACAGAACCTTATATGCAATGGGAAGGAGACTGATCCCGCGGTAGTTGGCGCAAACTGCAGGGTCTCCTTTTTTAAAGATTGGGCATAGAACACTTAAATTCCAATCGTCGGGCATGCTTTCGTCAACCCATATACGGCAAAGAAGTTGGTGCATGCACCTTACCAATTCTTCCCTCCAGCCTTGAACAATTCAGCGGGCAGCTCATCAGCGCCAGGTGATTTATTGTTCTTTAGCCTTTGTATGGCTAAGCAGACTTCCTGTTGGGTCGGCGGGTCTATCTCTATGTTGTCGATTGGCGGCATCGCTACTTCTCTAGAGGCGGCATCATGTTCGTCATCGCCTCCCAGTAGGTTGGAGAAGTAGCTTCTCCATTTGTTAAGCGCCACTTGCGGATCGGTGACCAGATTCCCGTGTTCGTCTTTGCATTGTGCGACTCTGGGCTTAAAACCTTCTGTTAATTGCTTAATTTTTTGGTAAAATTTTCGAGTCTCACTCATGCCGAATAACATCTCGACTTCCTCGCGCATGCGCCTTTCCTGCTCGCTCTTTTTCCTTCTAAAGAGGCGCTTCCGCTCTTTCTTTTTCTCCCGATATCGCTCATTAACAGCCCGCGTTGCTCCCGACTGCAGAGTTCTCCTGTAGGCTGCGTCCTTTTCTGCAGTAGCAAGTCGGCACTCCTCATCGTACCAAGTCCGACTTCGAGGGGACTCGGAGTACCCGAGTATCTCCTTGGCAGCCGTACTCATGGAGTGTGATATACGATTCCACTGTTCGCATATATCGGAAGAAGATGGGGAGGTTTCCCTGAGCAGTTGGGCGAGTTTGGCTTTGTAGGCTTCAGAGGTCCCTTGTGAATGCAGCTTCTCGACGTTTAGCTTTCGACGTGTGCCAGAGCGTGAGGCATTTGCCACACTGAGCCGCGTGCGTACCTTGGCTGCAACCAGGTAGTGATCCGAGTCTATGTTGGCTCCTCGAATCGCACGCACGTCTAGTACACTCGATGAGTGCCTTCCGTCGATCACAACGTGATCAATCTGATTTCGTGTTCGTTGATCAGGGGACTTCCAGGTCGCCTTATGGATGTCGAGGTGTTCAAATCTCGTACTACTTATGACCATGTTCCGGCCTGCAGCAAAGTCTATTAGCCTCTCTCCGTTACCGGAGGTTGTTTCATGAAGGCTAAATCGTCCGACTGTCGAACCAAAGACTCCTTCTCTCCCGATTTTCGCGTTAAAATCGCCTAGCACGATCTTTATGTCGTGATCGGGGCAGCGCTCGTATAGTTGTTCCAGGCGCTCATAGAATTCGTCTTTTGTCGAGGTGTCCTTGTCTTCTGTTGGCGCGTGTGCACAGATAAGACTAATATTAAAATATTTTGCCTTAAGTCTAAGCGCGGCAAGCCGCTCATCAACTGGTGTAAAGCTGATGACTGAGTGGAGTAGTCTATCACTCACTGCAAAGCCGCACCCAAACTCGTGCTTGGAAACATGCCCGCTGTAGTATATCTTCCAGGGGGGTGGTGGTTTCTGTTTTTTCTTCTCTTTTGGTAGCTTTATTAACTTGCTCCCATATCCAATCCATCGCATTTCTTGGAGTGCAGTAACGTCCGATGAGTATTTTTTGAGGACTTTCACCAAGTCGATATCATCACCCTCTCTGTTGAGGGTACGTACATTCCAGGTGCATATCCTCAAATCGTGGTCCTTAAAACGTTTGCGTGGGTCGTCGTCAGGGGGGTCCGTATCCGAGGCATTGTAGTTGCAGTTTTCATTGTTTTTTTTTTTTTTTTTGGGGGGTACAAACCCAAGACAAAAACCCTATATATTATACCCTGTAGGGATTTAACATTAATGCCCCTAAAAGTATAGTTTGCTAAAGTTTAGTGTGAAATTTCAATACAGTTTTTCATATAATCACACAATCACATAAATGCTTACATATTTGTACCCAGCAAACATTTTTTATCGCAGAAGATAACAATGCGATTCTTCTAGTAGGTGTCGCTTCACTCCTGCGATATCGCATATTTATCGCATCATCTCCCTTCGGGAAGAAATGTGTCACTCTGCGACACTTCTTGAAGGAGAGAAAGCGTTTCTTCTGGGAGATACGAAAAAGTCTCTTCTCAGAAATAAGAAAGCGATTCAAAAAAAAAAAAAATATTTGTGCGCAGTACTACTCAACCTGCTGCTGGTTGCTGCTATAGCTCTCTGCTTTCCTGTTCCGATAAACACTACGAATTAAACAAACTTATACTTAATTAAATGAAAAACTTTTACTTACTCTGAGGCGATTCGAACTCGGTTCCCTTGGACTGAAATCACGATGGGACTGACGTTTTAGACGACTGCGCCACTCTGTGCGTCTAAGACAGAGATGGGCATGCACACATATCGTCACACTTTTCACACGCACACAATTACATACAAGCACAAATAGCTTGCAATGCTAATAGCGTACGTGTGATTTTGTTCAGTCGGCCGCGGCAGAGGGCCTATGCACATGAGGCAGCGGGCTGCCTTGTGTGCATAGGATCGTCGCGACGCGCCCATCTCTGGTCTAAGACACGACAACTAGAGGGTTACTTGTATTGAATCTATTTGAAAACATTCACCCCTAAATGCATGCTTGTCTATATATATGGACAATAGAAATTGATGTCACATATCGCCAATTTATCCCTTTTATGTTAAAAATGCGAAATCTTGTGTGATTTGTTTTTGTAAATCGCCAAACTATCATCAGATTCTCATCTCAAACTATCGCCAAACTTACTTTTTGACGAGGGAGATAAGAAACCCGACAAAATGTTTGCAGGGTATGACAATTTTGGACTTAGATTATTCCTGTTCGAGTGCTGTTACCCTATGGGGCCAGAATAAACTCCAATCAAATTAACAATTACTTCATCTTCACTACAGCTGTACCATTTTTGTACTCCATACCAGAGGTACACAGAGTATATTAAGTTTGTGCAAATGGAACAGGAAGCATCACCTACCCTTTAAGGAATATGTTTTCTTGATCAGCATCAACCGTCGAGTCGATATAGCCATATCCATTTCCTGTCCGTATATCCATATCCATCTGTCCGTATGATCCAACAGATCTCAGAGATGGTAAGAGATAGAGGTTTGGCATATGTGGGACATAAACCTCTTATACTTGCAGGCAGATAAAGTTTATTTTGAAAATTTTGCCACTTGTTTATTATTCAGCCTATGTTCCAAGCATTTGATTTAAAATTCCGGTTATCATAGCCAAATCGTTTAATGGCTAGTGCCCGCTTGAGTGTAGTTATGAGTGCGCTTTTTCAATTCGTATACCCTAAACCAATAATTATACACATTAGCGGTATGTACTCCACATATATAGTGCCGGAAATACATGCATTAATTGTTGATTTGACTGTAGGTTATTCTGACCATATAGGGTAACAGCAATGAACAAATATGAAAACATTTATGTGCTTGTATAATAACATGAAAAACTATATTTAAATTTTCCACTAAACTTTAGCAAACTATAGTTTTAGGGGCAATAACACTATGTCACAAAATTTCAAAAGTTTTTGTATCCGGCACTTTTGGCAATTGATCCTAATGCAAAATTTCACGCTGAATTCAAATCTGCTCTCAGATATGTCAAAAGTAGAACGGTTCTTGAGATATCGCTAAATTTTCAATTTTAGTGTTTTGAAAAAAGGTAGGTCTACTAAAATGCCATTTTCTCTGGTTTTAGTCCACTGGCCGGCGCAAGGTGAAATTAACATTATTATTTTAAATTATATTAACATACTAATTCCACCCTTGGCCGGCATTTATAATTTGGCTTAGCAAACTGCCGAACGTCAATTAATTAATCGGTAAACAATTATTGTTTTATGTGGTTTAAAGTTCATGATTGTATTGTCTAAAGTGCTGTTGCCTATTTGTTAATTGCTTATTGTTTAAATCAGGCCAATCAAAAGGAGGCAACAGCTTTTACACAAGAAATGCTTGGAAGCAGCTGCAATGGGAGCCAAAGCGATGAATTTAAATAAATATTATTATAAAATAAAAAATTACAATAATTTGAGTGGTGGTGGTTCAGAACTTCTAGTCAAGATCTTCTGGACCTAATGGGGGCGTATGTGGTCAGGTAAAGCTGCTGATCGGTTCAACTTGGCGAACCCAGCGTGATCCTGGTTTACTGCGTCTCAAGTCGACTCACACCTCCTCGTGGTGACCACCGGTAACAGAGCAATGCATCCGCAACGCTGCTGGCTAACGTGAGCGGCGACCCGCCCTTCCCTACAGGGTATAATATATAGGGTTAGTGCGTCGGGTTTGGTACCCACCACAGTAAAAATTTCCACCAATGAAAACTGCGACTACAATGCCTCGGATACGGACCCCCTCTGACGACGACTCACGCAAACGTTTTAAGGACCACGATTTGAGGATATGCACCTGGAATGTCCGCACCCTCAACGGAGAGGGTGATGATATCGACCTGGTGAAAGTCCTCAAGGAATACTCATCGGACGTTACTGCACTCCAAGAAATGCGATGGATTGGATATGGGAGCAAGATAATAACGCTACCAAAAGAGAACAAAAAGGAGAAACCACCACCCCCCTGGAAGATATACTACAGCGGGCATGTCTCCAAGCACGAGTTTGGGTGCGGCTTTGCAGTGAGTGATAGACTACTCACCTCAGTCATCAGCTTTACACCAGTTGACGAGCGGCTTGCCGCGCTCAGACTTAAGGCAAAATATTTTAATATTAGTCTTATCTGTGCACACGCGCCAACAGAAGACAAGGACACCTCGACAAAAGACGAATTCTATGAGCGCCTGGAACAACTATACGAGCGCTGCCCCGATCACGACATAAAGATCGTGCTAGGCGATTTTAATGCGAAAATCGGGAGAGAAGGAGTCTTTGGTTCGACAGTCGGACGATTTAGCCTTCATGAAACAACCTCCGGTAACGGAGAGAGGCTAATAGACTTTGCTGCAGGCCGGAACATGGTCATAAGTAGTACGAGATTTGAACACCTCGACATCCATAAGGCGACCTGGAAGTCCCCTGATCAACGAACACGAAATCAGATTGATCACGTTGTGATCGACGGAAGGCACTCATCGAGTGTACTAGACGTGCGTGCGATTCGAGGAGCCAACATAGACTCGGATCACTACCTGGTTGCAGCCAAGGTACGCACGCGGCTCAGTGTGGCAAATGCCTCACGCTCTGGCACACGTCGAAAGCTAAACGTCGAGAAGCTGCAATCACAAGGAACCTCTGATGCCTACAAAGCCAAACTCGCCCAACTGCTCAGGGAAACCTCCCCATCTTCTTCCGATATATGCGAACAGTGGAATCGTATATCACACTCCATGAGTACGGCTGCCAAGGAGATACTCGGGTACTCCGAGTCCCCTCGAAGTCGGACTTGGTACGATGAGGAGTGCCGACTTGCTACTGCAGAAAAAGACGCAGCCTACAGGAGAACTCTGCAGTCGGGAGCAACGCGGGCTGTTAAGGAGCGATATCGGGAGAAAAAGAAAGAGCGGAAGCGCCTCTTTAGAAGGAAAAAGAGCGAGCAGGAAAGGCGCATGCGCGAGGAAGTCGAGATGTTATTCGGCATGAGTGAGACTCGAAAATTTTACCAAAAAATTAAGCAATTAACAGAAGGTTTTAAGCCCAGAGTCGCACAATGCAAAGACGAACACGGGAATCTGGTCACCGATCCGCAAGTGGCGCTTAACAAATGGAGAAGCTACTTCTCCAACCTACTGGGAGGCGATGACGAACATGATGCCGCCTCTAGAGAAGTAGCGATGCCACCAATCGACAACATAGAGATAGACCCGCCGACCCAACAGGAAGTCTGCTTAGCCATACAAAGGCTAAAGAACAATAAATCACCTGGCGCTGATGAGCTGCCCGCTGAATTGTTCAAGGCTGGAGGGGAAGAATTGGTAAGGTGCATGCACCAACTTCTTTGCCGTATATGGGTTGACGAAAGCATGCCCGACGATTGGAATTTAAGTGTTCTATGCCCAATCTTTAAAAAAGGAGACCCTGCAGTTTGCGCCAACTACCGCGGGATCAGTCTCCTTCCCATTGCATATAAGGTTCTGTCGCGCATTATTTGTGAACGTCTTAAGCCGCTTATAAACACACTGATTGGACCTTATCAGTGTGGCTTTAGACCTGGTAAATCCACCACAGACCAGATATTCACGTTACGACAAATCCTGGAGAAGACCTATGAGAGAGGCATCAACACACACCATCTATTTGTTGATTATAAATCAGCCTTCGACACGCCGATAAGGTCAAGGTTTTTTGAAGCCTTGTCTACCCTTGGTATACCAGCAAAGTACGTTCGTCTTTGCATGATGACGTTGAGAAGTACACAAAGCTCCGTCAAAATAGGAAATAACCTTTCCGAACCATTTGATACCAACAGAGGTTTTAGGCAGGGCGATACATTATCCTGTGACTTCTTCAATCTACTGATGGAATATATACTGCGCCGGTGCCCACATGCCAACAGAACGGGCGCCTTTATTTATAAAGATCTAATGCTACTCGCATATGCCGATGATATCGACATCATCGGCAAAAACGAACGGGCGGTAAGCAGGGCGTTTTCAGAGATTGAGAGGCAGTCAGAACTGATGGGTTTAGCGGTAAATGAGGACAAGACGAAATACCTTGTATCCGCGGACAAAAAGTCCTTGCGTCTTGGACAATTTGTTACAATGGGAGAATACAACTTTAAAGTTGTAGAGGATTTTGTTTACCTCGGAACGACGATAACCAGCGACAACAACATCAGTCTGGAAATCCGACGAAGGATCACTCTTGCAAACCGATGCTTCTACGGGCTAAGTAGAGAGCTCAAGAGCAGAGACCTCAAGCGAAGAACAAAATTAGCCCTATACAAGTCGCTAATCATCCCAGTCCTGCAATACGGCGCAGAAGCATGGACAATGACAGCAGCGGATGAAGCGGCGATTGGCGTGTTTGAACGAAAGATTCTTCGGAGGATTTATGGACCTTTAAAAGTTGGCGATGTTTTCCGCATTCGAAATAATGACGAACTGTATGAGCTCTATGGGGACACCTGTCTGGTCAAGCGCATAAAGCAACAGCGGCTGCGCTGGTTAGGACATGTCACCAGGATGGACGAAGAAGCTCCAGTAAGGAAAGCTTATTATTCGAAGGCGGCTGACTACGGAGGAAGAGGCAGGCGGGGGAGACCTCGACTTAGATGGGATGACCAGGTTCGGGCAGACCTTGCCAAGCTTGGTTTGACCAATTGGTCCCAGCTCGCACGGAGCAGAAGCGACTGGCGGACATTGTTGGCAGCGGCCGAGACCGTCGAACGGTTGTGATGCATGCATCGGGCCAATCAAGATCAAGAAGAAGAAGAATTTGAGTTTTATTGTATAAAAAATTTTTAGGAACGAGTGGAAATGAAACTCGTAAAACGTTCGAGTCAACATTCGCGAGCGAATTCGCATGCGAGTGTTCGCGTACGAATGTTTGCCTGCCACAAACTGAGCGACACAAGTATCATAAACGAACGTTTGGCGAATTCGTAAACGAAGGTTTTGTTCGTTTTTTATTCGCTTTGAGGTTCGCGCGCGAATTCGCGGGCGAACTTTTGGTCGGGTGGGAAGTATAAGAGCTTCAAAGACATACTGAAAATGCAAAGTCAAAGTCGACGGCGACGCGGCGTAGTTTTAGTTCATTTTCTACCTGCTGCAGAGAGAAGCAAGATAAAAGGGAACTCACAAAGAGTTTCGCTAAAACTAAACAAAATACGAATAAAGTTCTTCGCGGAACTTTCGCTTGAAGCGAACCTTCGCTTGTGCGTCGGGTGGGTGTATTGTATGTATAACGGTGGAATTGCAACAAAGACGCAATAGAAAACTTGACGACGATTGTGTGTATGCATTGCCGGGGTCAAACCTGGACATACGCACAAACAAATATACAAACACTAAAACTTGTACATATACATTTGGCCGAGCATAAAGAAAGCTTGGGTGTATTCAACAAATTTGGACGACATCACTTGTAGGAACGAGTGAAAAATTCTATTGGAACTGTGTGACTGTGAGATAATCGAAAACAGCGATAATGGCGGGTACACGGTCCAGCAAAAGGAAAAACCAGCAACAAGCTGAACAGACGACTCAGCAACACAAAAAAGTCTGGAAAAGATGTACAACAACAACAAATTCTAGACACACCTCGACCAGGTAATGACATTTCGAAGCAGGAAACAGACTCACAGTTGGATATGACCAAAATAGCAAACGTAAACTTTAAATTTCCTGCATCAACGCCCTAAGTTGGCAAAAAAATGTATGAAGATAATCAGACCTAAGGAACGCAATATTCCCGTACGTCATCCAAGTTAGAAAGGCTCAAGGCGCACATAGAGTTTTTGAAAAGGGAAGAAGAACTTCAGAAACAGCGCACTCAAATCGAGTTTCAAGAAAAACAATTGGAGCTGGAACGACAAATACAAATGGCACCTCTGGACTCCAGCAGCTTTAGACAACAAGAAGCGGATGACATAGACAATGACGAGCAACAAGCAAGTAAGAGGACCCACGACTGGGTTAAGTCGAAACAGCGTAAGCTAGAGTTTACAAATGAAGTTAAAGCAAATACAATTGATATTTTTATGGCCGGACAAACGATCAGACAAGATCTACCAACATTCTCAGGCGATCCATTAGAATGGCATATTTTTATTGCTGAATTTGAAAACAGTACTGAAGTTTGTAACTTTAGTAATTATGAAAATGTAAACCGATTGCGAAAGGCATTAACAAGTCGTGCCAAAGAATGTGTACAGGCGCTTCTCTTATTGCCAGAAAATGTCGATACAATAATTGAAATTCTAAGAAAACGTTTTGGCGATTCGAGCCATATCATAAGCAAGGCTGCAAACCGGTCCTGAACCGAACCCCTTCGAACCGGTTCGGTTCGGGTTTTTTGGGTCCGACGAACCGGACCATGAACCCAACCCCTAAAATTTTTGATTCTTCGAACCTGAACCCGAACCGGACCACTTTTTCAAAAAATTAGGTTCGGTTCACAAAATTAAATGCTTTTTTTCAAGACGTGAACATGAAAATATTGGAAATCTATAGATATTATAGTAAAACTATTGTGCTTTGCACTAAGCTTGTATGGCTTTTTATATAAATTGCTTTGAACATAAGGTTAAATTCGATTAATGCGAGCCATTTGATCTAGTAACCGAGCATACATACATGTTTAACTTCACATATGTACATTAGAGCGGTCCCCAAACCGGCAAAATGGAAAAAAGGAGGTCTCGGCATTCCCAAAGCTAATATTTGTTGTAAAATTAATAACTGTGAAAATCAAAAAATTTTATTTTTATTTTTAATGGGCGCGACAGGGTCTCAAAGTTTTAAAAAACATTAATCATACGACACGTTAACCAAATAAAAATTTTTACAAACGAAGTTACTAGTTCATTTCAATTTCAGTCATTGTTTGAAATTCATAAAGAGATCTAAATTTGTGGAAAGAGAATATTTACAAATTTGAATAGTTTATAAATAAAATCATCGCCGACTATTTATATCTGAAAAAAAAAACAGATGATAATAGGCAACACTGCGTATGAGTGATTTACAAAAACTTTAGACTCCATTCGCGCCCGTTAAAACTCGACTTTTTTTAACTTTTGTTTTTATATACGCTAATTATACATGAAAAAGTATCAGATAGGGGGGTGAGAGCATGACCTTAAAAATTTCATATACATGGGGACCGCTCTAATGTACATACATATGTTTCAATTCCATTTGCAACGATGTTCTCTTATATACACAAATACATATTTCCGGACTTAACTGTAAAAAGGAATCTTCGTTTTTGTTTTATTCCCACATTTTTATGTCAAACTACAAACACACTTACACTTCACATATATCATACATATTTGGCAACGGTGTGGCCGATTAAAACACTAAATTGATTTACGCGCCCACGCGGACAACATGCGTAAGCGTCCTTTCGTTTATATGTATGTATGAGTGCATGATTTTGGCGCAAAAACCCGCGGTTTTCGCTATAACCACATATGTAGATGTACCTACAAAAAGATGCAAAACGCTTTAACTTGCAGTGCATAAATTCCCAAAGTTAACACAGTATGTACAATGTACATACAAAATGCACATTTAGTAGTCGGCAACGGGCACATTTTTTCTGATTTTCTTTGAGTGTCTCGTCCGGTACGGGCACATTTCTATGCATTGCTTTGCAGACAACTGCAGCAGCGACGAGTCGCACTGACGCGTCGCCATGATGAAATAATAAGAAGAAAAGAGACAAAAGATGTGAAAACAACATATTATAGACTTGCAAGCTGAAGCAGAGAGCGAGCAGACAGTTGACCAGATCTAATATTAGCTGATAGAGAGAACGCTCTCTGATTTTGCCTTACTTTCTTGTTCAATCATTGTTGTGCGTTGTTCGAATTCGTCTTATTTGTGATTAGCCGACAGACACGCCATTTAAAGCTCAATTGTTTACCTGCGCAACATGGCTTCGAATCCAGTTTTTGAACATTATAAATATATAAAAAAGGACGACAAAAGTGTGTGTAATGAATGCGGATTTGGAATGACGAGACGTCACGGGACCAACCTGCTCCGGCACATTCAGCGGCATCATAAAAAAATAGCCGAAGAAATTGAAAATAAAAAAAAATGCGGCAGAAGAAAATTGATCAACAGCCAACAATGAATAAATTCTTACAGATAGAACAAGCATTCATAAAACTAAAAGAATGGCCTTGGCCTAAATCCAGTTAAGTCCAAGTGCATAGTTATAAGCAGCAATGTTGTTAGCACCGTAGGTTTGCCAACATTGAAAGTTAACAATCTACCAATAAAGAATGTAGAGCGAGCGAGCAACCTAGGATTTACTTTTAACCAAACTTTTACTTGAAGTGATCATGTCACCGCTTCTGTAGGAAAATTGTATGGAATGCTCAGGCAACTGTATCTGACTAAAGACTTTATACCAACCAAGCTGAGACTTTTAATTGCTAAGACTTATTTAACTTCTAGACTATTTTATGGTATCGAGGTTATTGGTATTTCTGATGCCAGTAGTCAACGCAGAATGCAAGTGGCATTTAACAATATCGCAAGATATATATATGATCGAACTCGCTTTGACCGGATATCAGACGTTGCAATAAACATATTTAACCTTCCACTACAATCTTGGATACGACTAAGAGCTTTAATACTTCTCCATAGGATTATATACACAAATGAGCCGTCGTATCTTTTTGAAATGATAAGCTTTTGCGCATCTAGGAGGACGTGTAATTTAGTGAGCTTACGATACATGCTATCCAGTTCAGAAAAACATTTCTTTATTTTCGCTGTTCGCAGTTGGAATCAACTACCACACAGTTTAAAAACAATAAACAACGCCACGCAGTTTAAATTGAAATTACAATCTCATTTTAAAAGTGAACCTTAATAAGTACTTATATGGATATAGCAGGAAGAAAAGGGAACAAAAAAAAAAAAATAGTAAATAAATAAATAAAAAAAAAAACACAAACAAACCAAAAAATAAAAAACAAAACAAAAATTGTAATAATTATCTTTAATTTAAAATGTTTTTATTTAGTTAAGATTACAGATAAGTTAAATTTCATTTCATTGATGTATTACGTGGTTGTTTCTAGGTATTAAGTAAAATCAATATAAACATAAATGTAACTTTGTCCTTGTGACTAACGCAATAATATATAAGTTTTTGTAACTTGTAGCGTTAGGATGGTCCTTCAAAATAAATATAAAATTGAGTGAAGACCAGCTACGGGACGCGTGTATAGAAATGGTCACAAAAAATGGGCGGCCCCTAAAAATTTTTAAACACTCTGGCTTCAAGAAAATTCTTGAGCCGCTATGTAATGCGTTTGAAAAGCCGCCGCTATGTAATGCGTTTGAAAAGCCAATTTCCATAAATCGCCAACATATTCGAAGCCTTGTGAAATCAAAGGCTTCAACCATCCGCAATGAAATTAGTGGAATTCTAAAAAATCGGTGAGTACAAACATATGTTAGCAGATTGTGCATATTTGTGTGTGTATGTATCAATTTTTATTTGAGATACAATGTCCTTGCATATATATGTATGTATGTATACATTTCTTTTAAATTGTTTAATTTAAATTATGCAAGAAATTACATACCTATCTATGTACAAACCTGGTTTCACATAAATATTAATTAAATAAAAAATATGTTTTTACGAAATTATTTCAGCTTGATATCAATTAAAGTTGACTGCGTAAGTCGTTTGGATCGCGCCAATTTTGGCATTAATTGTCAGATTCACAAAGATGAAGAAATTCGCACTTACACGCTGGCTATGAAAGAGGTCCACGTCCAGCATACGAGTCTTAATCTGAGTGCTATCATTCAAGAAGTTCTCCAATCCTACGACATTTCTCTAGGCCAGATTTATACTATCACCGTGGATAATGGAGCAAATATGGTTCGAGCAGGCGAACTTTTAAATGACAACTGCATAGCGGAAAAGGAATGCGACTATAACGAATGCAATGTTGATGAAGACTGCTTATGTGAATCAAAACCATTTCTTGATTTGGACGATGACGAAGTTAACTCAATAAATTCCATGGAGGAGTCTATAATTACAGTTCGTTGTGCTGCACACACGTTAAATTTAGTAGTTAACGATTTTTTTAAGCACGTTCAGTTTGACATTAGTAAAGTTCGCACACTTTGTAAGAAACTCCGTACTCACACTATTTTAAATCTATTGCATATAGAAAAATTGAAAAAACCAGTGCTAGACTGTGTAACGCGATGGAACTCAACCTTTAAAATGTGCGAGCGCTTACTAACTCTTAAAGATTTTTGCATTAAGAGTTCTTTGAAGGAGCTCCACCTAAAAACTTCTGAATGGAACGTAGTTCAAAATATATGTAGTTTGCTGCAGCCAATTTATAAAACTTCCTTAAAGCTGCAAGATTCGCAATTACTACCAAGTGATTTTTATTACGCTTGGTTTTCATGTCGAGCAATTGTTCTAAAATCTTCTGCAAAACCTGCTTTATTGCTATCTAAGTGTCTCGATAAACGTTCTTCTATTATGAGTTCAGTACCAATATTGGCTGCAGTGTTCTTAGACCCGAGATTTCAAACTTTGTTAACTTCAGAACAAAAAAAAATAGCAAAGCAGCACATTGCAGACATGCTTAAGCGCCAAAAAGAATTTCTTAATGAGAGTTTTCAAAATTCAACTTTAAATGACTCAACGTCTGATTGCGAAGAAGAGAAATTTATGAAACAAATAGAAAGCAATAATCAAATATCAAATATAAAGTCTGTAAATGAAGTTATAGATTCATTCGAAAATTGTCCAAGAGAACATACATCGACAAATGTGTTAAAATTTTGGAAAGCTCAAAAAAATGAGGACTTAAGAAATATTGCTTTGACTATACTTGCTGTTCCAGCAACTCAGGTATCAGTTGAACGAGCCTTTTCAACACTTAAGTTTGTTCTTTCTGATCTAAGAGCTAGTATAGATGAAGAGCTCCTTGAAGATATAATGCTCATTAACTTAAACTAAGCAGCTCTTAAATGTTGTATTTGTCAGCTAATGAATTTAATATTTAGAATTGCTTTATTGGAATAAAAAATATAATTTTAAACAAAAAGTATTAATAAATTAAAAAATTAAGTTTTTTCCTTCCATTAAAGACGATAAATATGACCGACTTATCTTATGACATGATTACCAATCTGATTCATACATTATTAACATTTGAGGATGTTGATCAAATTCGTAATCCACTGTTATTTGACGAACTGTTGGGAAAAATTCCGGTTTCACAACGAATTGCCTTCATGGAACATATCATGAAAATCAAATCAGAATCAAATCAGAACAGCCTAAGATTATAACTTTTCACGAATGGTTAGGTGAAACTATTCAAGCAGCGACTATGCTAGGATTTGGTCAGAATAAGTCAAAAGACACCACATTGACAGTTTCGAATCAGTCGAATATTCCACAGAAAGACAAGGCTAAGGCATACTGCAACTATTGTAAAATGACAGATCATTATGTGACCAATTGTGTGAAGTTTAAGGACTTAAATATGGACAAACGTTGGGAACATGTCTCTCAAAATAGTTTGTGCATCTTGTGTCTTGGTAAAAATCATGGAATGCGAAATTGCAAGCGCAAAAAGACATGTAAAATCAACAATTGTACATTTACTCACAACAATTTGTTACATAAAGACAAAGTTGATAAGCTATCGATCGAAATCGGAAACCAACTGCCATGTAAATTTAAACCAAAACAAGGTGTTGTTAAAAGTTATACCTGTTTGTCTTGTAGGTCCAAATAAGACAGTTAACACATTTGCTCTTCTTGACGAAGCGTAGACAGTTTCGTTAATAGATAAAAATATTGCTAATTACCTAGGGTTAGACGGTCCGACTAGACCGTTAAAGATGCAATGGACTAATAACGAAGTTTATGAACAGCATGATTCAAGAAACAGTCTAAACAGTCTAAAACATTCACATTGAGAAAAGTGAAAACGGTCGCCAACCTAAATTTGTCTTTACAAACACTGACAATTTTGAATTCTTGAAAGACTTCACTGAATGTTCAAATAAAAACACTCATCCTAAAATTCTGATCGGGCAAGATAATTGGTCTCTAATTGTTTCGCGTAAAATAAAATATCAACGATTTAATGGTCCAGTTGCCAGTAAAACGTATCTTGGTTGGGATGTCCACGGCATAGTAAACTTTTTATCCCATATTCTGGTAAGAAAAGGCATCTATGCCTTCCTAATGTCTAATTACAGCACGGATGACCTCACAGTTGTGGCCATGAAAGGTCACGATGATGAGCCAATATTATTGGCATTCTGCCACATGGCACACGAGTGAGAGTCGCCACCGGTCGAGCTCGAACACCTACCGGTCATCGTCAACTACAGAGGTGAGTCACTCTTAAGCTTTATCCTACAAATTAACCATCAAATAGAAAACGTTGGAGATGTGCCCACATATGTGGGACCAACATCGGCCAACGTCCTAGACCTAACTCTGACCTTAGGGAATAGTACTCAGGCATCAGAATGGAGAGTCCTCGATAGAAACTCCTTCTCAGACCACAAGTACATCCAATTTAAGATCGAGTTTAACCACAACCAAACCAGAATCGCCTATAGGAACCCCGGAACACAGACTGGGAGAAGTACCTTAGAATGGCAGAATCATGGGAAATTGTCCTGTCACCTCTTTTATGGAACCCTGTGGTCAACGAACTACTTCAAAAATTTCGCAGGAAAGCGCCCAAGATAGCCGCATATGCCGACGACTTAATCATAATTATCATGGGAAATTGTTCATCGACTGTCAGCTCAATCATGGACTCTACTCTCAGAGGAATACTAAAGTGGGCCACAGAAGTCGGACTTAGCATCAATGCCGAGAAGAAGGACCTCATTTTCTTCACCGAGAGATATAAGGTACCGCAATGAGCTCCACCGACGACCGCTAACGCCAAAAATCAACGTAAAATACCCTGGAGTAGTAAACGATAGTAAACTATCCTGGAGAATCAATGTGTAGGAAAGGGTGAAAAAGGCGCTATAAATGCATCCCAGAAGATGCTAAGCAGCAGTTAGGGCCTATCACCAAGCCTAACGCACTGGCTCTTCATATCAGTTATACGACCTATACTACTACACGGAATTTTGTTATGGTGGCAAGCCACAGAGAAGTCCACATATCTAAAGCTGTTGGAAAAGGCCTAGCGGCAGGCACTGGTCTACATAACGGGGCGCTGAGGTCTGCTCCAACAAAAGCAGTGGAACACATCCTAGGTGTCAACCGCCTGGACATCCAAGCACGCCTTACCGCACACAGGAACAAACTGGAACCACTGCACTATATTCCAGGCGGAAGTCTTCGCCATAAGAAAAGCAGCTGAATTGGCAGAACTACACGCACCAAACAATCAAATTAACATATACGTAGACAGCCAAGTGGCAATCAAAGCAATGCAGAGTCACGCCATCAACTCTAAAAATGTTCTGGCAAGCAGAGAATCAATAGATTCCATCAGCACCTAGACCAAGGTGCAAATCTACTGGATTCCCATCCACCAGGGCATTGATGGAAAAAAAATGACGGACACTATGGCAAAAGCCGGGGTCGCACTAAGCCAAGAAGAAACAGTAAACATACCTATCTCCCTACAGACGCTATACAGCAAGATGGAAGAGATAGCGGAGAAAAAACAGAGAAAAAGTGGAAGAACACGTCCAGCTGCAGAATCTCTAAAATTTTGTGCAAGAAACGAGGCAAAAAACTCAGGCGCTATACGCTGCAGCTCCAAAGAAGAGACTGCAGACTGCTTATAGGCATAATAAATGGTCACTGCCCATCAGCCGCTCACGCGATGAAACAAGGCATCACGACAGCAGACACCTGCAGAAAATGTAAGGAACCTGGAGTAGCAGAAACTCTAGAACACCTCATCTGCAGCTGCTCTGCTATCGGTTCGACAAGGCTAAAACATCTGCACTGCCGAAGTAGCATTTGCCAAAACGTAAAAGATCCACCAGGATTTCTACAGGAAATGGTACCCCAAAAATCACCCGGCCTCACTAAGGACCGTAAGGTCTATGTGTGACCCCCCCCCCATGGGGCCAGCCGGAACCTACCTACCTATTAATGTTCTAAAGTCAATCCATTCTTTTAGACTAAGGTCAAAAATCGTACATGCTAGAAAAGTAATATGGTGAGAGAAAAGACTATTATAAATATATATTAGCTACCGTTAATTTTCTCATGTCATCTTCATTGGAGTGGCAGAATATTTCGATTCCATAATTTTTTTTTTTTTTTTTTTGGAATGTTCACTTTTATTTCAATATTGCTTATATTTGTACTTAATTGAACAAAGTATTAATACTAATCTTAGGCTAGTCTCCTATTGAGCTCTCTGCTTCAATTATATATGACTTAATAGTTTTCCTTTTTCAAATTCAATTACTTACATCTCTACAAAATTTAAAACTAAATAGTATACATAATTAATGGGGTTGCAGTGAAAAATGGCCGATTTGCTTTAACTTTGTTGTTTTCTACGCTATTGAACTGTACTCGTATTTTAAGCTCTTAATACGACTTTCAAAATCTTGTTAGGTTTGGACTACTATTTAATATAGCTGCCATATCACCGATCTGGCCGATATAGTCCAACTATGCTGTTTTTGATGTTATTGAGCTGAAATTCGGTTTGTACCCGCGTTAGAAGCTCCTTATACGACTTACAAAATCTTGTTGGGTTTGGACCACTATTTGGTATAGCTGCCATATAACCGATCTGGCCAATTTGCTTTAACTTTGTTGTTTTTTACGCTATTGAACTGAAATTCGGTTTGTACTCGTATTTTAAGTTCTTAATACGACTTACAAAATCTTGTTTGGCTTGGACCACTATTTTATATAGCTGCCATATAACCGATCTGGCCGATATGCACCAACTTCGTTGGTTTTAAACATATTGAATTGAAATTCGGTAAGAGCCCGTATTTTAAGCTTATTTAGCGAGTATTCAAATATGGTTCGATTCGGCATACTATTTCATATAGCTGCCATATTGATGATCTGTCCGATTTGCTCCAATTTTTTTTGTATTTAAAAAACTTTTTGAGTTTTACGCTACCAAACGAAAATTTTTTTTATCTCTCACTCTCGAGTAATATGTTCAACTTAAGCAGAATTAAGCTGCAATAAATCCGATTTTCTCGAAAAGTCGCACGTTGTAGCAAGATGTGTTAGTTACTCATTAATCTACTAACTTTCGTTAATAACTTTGTATTTAAAACTTTGTGCCACGCTGTGCCATGTACAACTTCTATTCCACGAAACACTGTTACACTTGTTGGGGTCAACCTAAAATTACACGCAAACAACACACGGCACAATTGGGCAAAAGCACAGAAACATGACAAACTAGTTATCAAATCTTAATTTAACATACCTAAACTAACAGTTGGCATTTTTACATTTTTATACACTTGAAAAGTGTATTATAATTTTGCCCAGAAGTTTGCAACGCATAGAAGGAATAATCTCCGACCATATAAAGTATATATATTCTTGATCAGCATGACGAGCTGAGTCGATTAAGCTTTGTCCGTCCGTCTGTCCGTCCGTCCGTCTGTCCGTCTGTCTGTTTCTACGCAAACTAGTCCTTCAGTTTTGGAGCTATCGAGCTGAAACTTTGCACAGAGTCTTCTTTTTACTGCACGCTGCTAATATGTCGGAACCGACCGGATCGGATGACTACTTCTTGTAGCTGCCATACAAATGTTCGTTCGGAAAATGGATTTTAGTAAGAAAAACTGGTTTGCTCTCTATATTACTGCTCTCAAACACGGTCATGGGTAATATGTAATGTTTTTAAGCTGATCTGCGAAGTTTGGTCGATGTCGCTAACCGTTGAGACAAGCTTTTTCAAGTGTATGAAAACTTCGGTACAGACGAAGTTAGCTTTGCCTTTCTCGTTTATTTTGCTTCTAACTTTTTGAACAGACGCACTCAAAGATGGCTTATATTTGCTGCCTATTTCACAAAAAAACACGTGGCACACAAACAGCTGACTTCAACCGCCCGTCAAAAAACCAGTGTTGCCACTAAGTCTGAAGAAAACAAAATTTTGGGGTTTATGCCAAAAAAAGGCCAAAAAAAACCACTGTGCACTGACAGTTGCGTCAACAGTCCATACGTGGTAACACACGCTTTTGTAAGATGTTTATTTGTGTCGAAATAAACCAAATGGACTCAGCGGTAAGTTTTGCTAAAGATTTCATCAATTTGTTAAAAGAAAATTAATCTCTATAAATATAAAAGAGAGTGTCCTGACTGATTCACTGACTGACTGGCTGACTGACTGATTGGCAATCATCGCACAGCCTAAACGGTAAGAGATAGAGAGCTGAAATTTGGACGGGGTTTTGAAAAATTTCACCCTGAAAAGTCGGAAAAGCGTCGGAAAAGTTTGTATGGGAAAAATGTTATTTTCATCCGATTGACTTGAAACTTGGTTTGAATGCAAAGTAAGCGAAATATTTCGACACGTGTTTTCCAGATTTTTGAAAATCCGCCCTCGAGGAAAGTGGCCGGATAATTCTGCATGAAAAAAACTATTTCTCTTCCGATTGGCTTCAAATTCGGTTTTTAAGGATAGGATACGAAATAGTTTGAAATGTGAAATTTGAGATTTGGCATAGACCTGCGTTTAGTTATGCAGGCGCGCACTAAAATATAATTTGGAAAATTCCACCCTGAAAAGTCGAAAAAGCGTCGGAAAAGTTTGTATGGGAAAAATTTTATTTTTCATTCGATTGACTTGAAACTTGGTTTGTAAGCATAGTACGCGAAATGATTCGACACATATTTTCCCGATTTCGGAAAATCCGCCTGTTTGCGCCCAAAGCATATTATAATTAATTGAAGTAACTGAAATTGATTGAAGTCCTAAGGACTAGTTGTTAGGCATTGAATTACTATGAATATTGTACTATCGAACGTGGATAACTTTTGTAAGAAAGGCCATGAGGTTGGCTTGTAAAATAAACCTTCTTCATATTAGCTGAGGCTGGTGACCTTTTTGTTGCATCTAATAGTGATTGTTTTGGTCGGCTCAAGGTCAGGTGTATTTTATGTGCATTAATTCGGTGAAATAAAACACATTCTCCTCTTTTTTCCTCCAATATATTTCGAACATACAATTTACTTAAGTTAAGTCCTGAACATTAAACACATAAAGTGTTGCCTCAATAAAGTGTTGCCCGCTTCTGGAGTTAACGTAACTACACTGGAAAAAATTATTATTATTCATTCAAAATAGTGACTAAGCGTGGCGGTAAGGAAGCGTCTAGTGGTGAAAATTGAATTAAACGGATAATCCAAAAATTAAAATTGGACTAAGAAAGGGAGTTAAAGACATAGAGTTTCACTCTTCGCGAGAAGGCTTAATCACTTCTTTAAACCGCAATAAAAACTATGTAATGAAAAACTGCTCTTCAATGACGGCGGCAGAGCTAGAGGCGAGAGAATGCAAAGTAAGCGAAATATTTCGACACGTGTTTTCCAGATTTTTGAAAATCCGCCCTCGAGGAAAGTGGCCGGATAATTCTGCATGAAAAAAACTATTTCTCTTCCGATTGGCTTCAAATTCGGTTTTTAAGGATAGGATACGAAATAGTTTGAAATGTGATTTTCCGATGTTGGAAAATTTTACCCAACGGTCGGAAAATTCCCGGAAATTTTCTGCATGAAAAAAATAACTATTTTTCATCCGATTGGCTTGAAACTCGGTTTGTAAGGACAGAATACGAAATAAATTGAAATGTGATTTTATGATGTTGGAAAATTTGACCCGACGGTCGGAAAATTGCCGGAAAATTCTGCATGAAAAAAAACAATTTTTCGCTCGATTGGCTTGAAACTCGGTTTGTAAGAACAGAGTTCAAGTGGGTGTGATGTGGGGGGGATGTGGATGGGATGTGGGTGGTATGCAGATGGGAAGTGGGTGGGATGTGGGCGGAAAGTGGGTAGGATGTGGGTGTAATGTAGGTGGGAAGTGGATGGGATGTGGGCGGAAAGTGGGCGGGACGTGGACGGGATGTGGGTGGTATGTGGGCGTGAGGTGGGAGGGATGTGGGTGGGATGTGATTGGGAATTGGGTGTAGAGTGGGTGGGATAGGTGTGGGAGTTGGAGGGAAAACCCATCAGCAAAGTTCGATTTCTGGGTTCTACGGGGTATTATTATATCTAATATTGTTTAGTTCTATACTGTTGAAGGCGCAGTGAAGCGCGTCGTCTTATTTGCTGGTCTATATATATAAATGTGTACGCCCGACTGATATGGTGACATCTAATATTGTTTAGTTCTATACTGTTGAAGGCGCAGTGAAGCGCGTCGTCTTATTTGCTGGTCTATATATATAAATGTGTACGCCCGACTGATATGGTGACATATTATCAACGCCCAGCCTAAACGGCTTATCGTACAGGTTTGAGATTTGGCATAGACCTGCGTTTAGTTATGCAGGCGCGCACTAAGAAAAATAATTTGGAAAATTCCACCCTGAAAAGTCGGAAAAGCGTCGGAAAAGTTTGTATGGGAAAAATTTTATTTTTCATTCGATTAACTTGAAACTCGGTTTGTATGCTCAAAATGAGAATTCATTTGTGTTTTCATTTTCCGATGTTGAAAATACCTCCGGGATGTTCGCTGGGAAGTGGGTGGAATGTGGGTGTGATGTGGGAGGGATGTGGATGGGAAGTGGATGGGATGTGGGTGGTATGCAGATGGGAAGTGGGCAGAAAGTGGGTAGGATGTGGGTGTAATGTAGGTGGGAAGATATGGTGACATATTATCAACGCCCAGCCTAAACGGCTTATCGTACAGGTTTGAGATTTGGCATAGACCTGCGTTTAGTTATGCAGGCGCGCACTAAGAAATATAATTTGGAAAATTCCACCCTGAAAAGTCGAAAAAGCGTCGGAAAAGTTTGTATGGGAAAAATTTTATTTTTCATTCGATTGACTTGAAACTTGGTTTGTAAGCATAGTACGCGAAATGATTCGACACATATTTTCCCGATTTCGGAAAATCCGCCTGTTTGCGCCCAAAGCATATTATAATTAATTGAAGTAACTGAAATTGATTGAAGTCCTAAGGACTAGTTGTTAGGCATTGAATTACTATGAATATTGTACTATCGAACGTGGATAACTTTTGTAAGAAAGGCCATGAGGTTGGCTTGTAAAATAAACCTTCTTCATATTAGCTGAGGCTGGTGACCTTTTTGTTGCATCTAATAGTGATTGTTTTGGTCGGCTCAAGGTCAGGTGTATTTTATGTGCATTAATTCGGTGAAATAAAACACATTCTCCTCTTTTTTCCTCCAATATATTTCGAACATACAATTTACTTAAGTTAAGTCCTGAACATTAAACACATAAAGTGTTGCCTCAATAAAGTGTTGCCCGCTTCTGGAGTTAACGTAACTACACTGGAAAAAATTATTATTATTCATTCAAAATAGTGACTAAGCGTGGCGGTAAGGAAGCGTCTAGTGGTGAAAATTGAATTAAACGGATAATCCAAAAATTAAAATTGGACTAAGAAAGGGAGTTAAAGACATAGAGTTTCACTCTTCGCGAGAAGGCTTAATCACTTCTTTAAACCGCAATAAAAACTATGTAATGAAAAACTGCTCTTCAATGACGGCGGCAGAGCTAGAGGCGAGATTAAGTCTAATTGAAGCAAGATTTTCGCAGTTTTGTAGTGTTCAGAATCAAATTGAACAGCACAGTAATGAGGTCACTGAGGGCGAGGTTCGTCAACAAACGGAAGATTTGTACTGCGAGATAAAGGCTAAAATCATAAGTTGCTGTTCCCAAAAGGGAAGGCGAGCTTCTAGTTTGCCAAATCCAATTGCGAACTCAACAATTTTGAAAAGCTCTGGCAGTTCACTTTCATTAAGGTTGCCGGTATTAAAAATACCAGAACTCTCAGGTAAATATACGGAATGGAATATACGGAAAAGTTAATAGAAAAAGATAGTGAAGTGGATGAGCTGTCGAAATTTATACAAAAAGAAAAGTCGTGTGTTGGTCCCATTCCGCGAAGTACAATCTAATGTCTAGAATTATCAGAGAAAAATTACAAAAAGGTCATAAAATTGCTTAAAGATCGATTTGAAAACAAGGCTATAATTTTCCAGGCACATGTGTGCGTCAATTTACAGCTTATGGCCCTAGAGTCATTGGGTGATGCAAAAGAGGTGCTAGGAGCCATTGTATTTCATCTTGTCCGTAGCTAGCTTGATGAGGAGACGTTGGAGAGGTGGGACAGCGAGTATGACTGTTTGCAGTTGCCATCATGGGAGCTTTTGTCTCAGTTTTTTGATTCATAGAGGAATGAACCTAGCCAATCAAGAGGTCAGGAAGACATCTGGTTCACGTGGGAACCCTAAGGGTGAGCCTAAGCGGTCCAGTTTGACTGCAGCAGTGGCAAGTAATGGTAGCAACATTTGCTATAGCTGTTCGGGAAGGCATTATTTAAAGGGTTGTCCGAAATTCAAAGAACTTTCACCATTGCAAAGGTATGAGGAAGTGAAAAGGTTGAGCCTAAGTCTGATATGCTTTAGCAAGCGTCAAACGAAGGAATGTAGTATACCACGCAGTCGTATTTGCAACAAACCTCATCATGAATTGCTGCACATGGAAATTGCTGAACTGTCTGGTATGGCCAGTCGGACAAACTCTGTTCCCACCAGCAATTCTCTGCAGAGTTCTCTGTTGACTAGTACGTCCACAAGTTTTCTGGCCACTGCTGTAGTACTTGTAAAAAGCTCAATTGGCAGGTACTATCCATGTAGATGCATTCTTGATTCGGGCAGCCAGCTGCACTTCGTTACATCCCGGTTGGTGTCTCAATTGGAGTTACAGGTTAAGCCTGGCCAGTATTATTTAAGTGGAATAGGTAATGCAAAGTCCGAAATGACTGGGAAAATGGAGGCTACCTTCAAATCAAAAGTCACTAAGTTCAGCGCTAAGGATAAATTTGGAGCTCTGCCAGAGATTACACAGTACAGCCCCACAAGTACAGCAGCTGCAATAGGGTTAAATGTGCCGAGTGAAATACAAATAATATCGACATGATGATAGGTGTTACGCTCTTCTTTAAGCTCATAGTTGCTGGCCAAATCAAATTAGGGTCAAATATGCCACTATGGCAGAAGTCCTTGTTAGGTTAATTTTAGTTAGCGAATGTACAATCGATAATGGCATATCCTTAATCGTCAACAATAGTTCGGATTCTACGCCCGATGATCAGGGCTTGCACAGGCTAGTGCAAAGGTTTTGGCAGTGCGAAGAGGTTTCGCAGCCTGATTGTACTTTTACGGAAGAAGAAAAACAATGCGAGGAGAAATTTGTCTCAACCGTGACGCAGACGCCGTCTAACCGGTTCGTTGTTAACCTTCCATTAAGAGAACCGAAAATGGAATTAGGGGAGTCTTATAATATAGCACTCAAGAGATTTTATAATCTGGAGCGAAAGCTTAATCGTAACCCGGCTGTAAAGCAATAATACGCTGAATTCATTGAAGAATACAGAAGTCTCGGTCATTTAGAGGAAGTAAATCCTACCCAGATAGACGAGGTGAAATATTTTATGCCTCACCACCTGAAATACGACCGGATAGCTTGACTATTCAGCTGCATGTCGTATTTGACGCTTCGTGTAAGAGTAACAATGGAGTATCGCTAAATGAAGCCTTGCTAGTCGGACCAACTTTACAGCCCAAGCTGTTTGAAATTCTAGTCCGATTTCGGTTTTATAAATGCGCCTTAACGGCCGATATATCAAAAATGTTTAGACAGATTCTGGTCAGCGAAGACAACTGTAATTACCAGTGCATACTATGTCGGCAAAATAGCACTGAAGTCATAAAGCTACTGCGCTTCAAAACCGTAACTTACGGTACCAGCTCTGCGCCATTTCTGGCAGTTCGTTGCTTACTTTATCTGGCCGAGAAATATGCACAAGAATATCCGCTAGCTTCGGAAGCGATAAAGAGAAATTTTAACATGGATGATATGCTTTGTGGAGCTGACTCCGTGTACAGAACTGTTACAATTAGGAAGGTTTGACCTCCACAAATTGCGGCCGAACAGCAAACTTGCTTTAGGGGAGTGCAAGGATGAAGGGCCGTTAGCAGTAAAGACTGCAGACGTGGTAAAGACACTGGGAATTGGTTGGGTCATACACCGACAATCAGTCGGATCCCATTACAAAACGTGTAGTTTTGTCTGAGTTAGCTCATTTGTTTGATCCTCTTGGATTTCTAAGCCCAATTGTGATCCTTGGAAAAATATTTCTGCAAGAGCTTCTTGAGCACGGTTGGGAGACGGAGCTACCTTCCACCTTTGAAATGCAGTGGAAGAAATATAGAGCAGAGTTAAAACTTGCACACGGTCAGTAGTCCCGCGGAGCAACGAAATGAAGAGCCTAGAGCTCTGTGGATTTTCGGATGCATCCTGCCGTGCATATGGGTGTGTGATTTACGCGCGTGTGACCGATAATACGAGAGCAATCCTTGTGCAACTCGTGACAGTGAAATCTAAGGTAGCGCCAGTTAGGGTTACTTCGTTGCCACGCCTAGAGCTGAAAGGGGCATTTCTCTTGGCAAAACTCATGGCTAGGGTAGTCGCATGTATTCACCAAACGGTTCCCGAATTCGATATTTCACGGACTCTACGATTGTGCTAAATTGGTTGTCGTCCCATGCTAGTCGCTGGGCAACCTTCGTAGGCAACCGAGTCGCTCAGATCCAGGAATTAAGCAATAGGCAAGATTGGTTTAAGGTCGATTCGAAGCTAAATCCGGCGGACATTGTTTTCCGTGGATTACATACCGCAGGCCCAAAATTTCTGCAGGAGCCTAGTGGGCTGCAGTGGCACAGCTCTGAAAATATGCCAGAACAGCGAAGCTGTAAGTTTAGTCTGATTGCAACCGAAAACATACAGACTGTTGATATATTAAAAGATTGTAAATATGTAAATGATTTTCAAAAATTGCAACGAGTCTTTGGATATATATTTATATCGCTGGCGTCGTTCTGTGCAAAAGTTGGAAGTCAATTCTGAAACAGAAAATGCGCTAACTGCAGTCGAGTGGAAGGGTGGTTTGGCTTACATCGTTTTTAATTTGCAAAACTTAAGATTTTATGAGAATATATATAGACTGAAAAGAAAAGAAGTCATTAAAACCGCGAAGGTGCAAGGGCTAAATCCGTTTATAGATGACAAGCAAGGGGTACCAATCGTTCGTATAGGTGGTAGACTTTCCAAGGCCGATGTACCGTTTGAGGTAAAACATCCAATGCTAATGCCAAATGATCATGCCGTAGTAAATCCGATATTTGTATACACACATCGAGCCAATATGCATGCCGGAGCACTGCTATTGAATGCGATTGCAAGGCAAAGTACCTATGCGTACCTATGCGTAATGGTATGCTTTACAACCAAGGCTTGTCACTTAGAGCTGGTGTCAGATTTAAGCACAAGCGCCTTCATCGCTGCACTGCAGCGATTCTTTGCCAGACGTGGACTCACCGCTGAGATTTTCTGCGACAACGCCACTTATTTTGTGGGCGCCGCTCGAGAGCTACAGAAGACAGCAGAAGTTGTCTGGGATGAGAGCAGCCGGAACCAAATTTTGGATCAATGCAGTCTTCAGTGAGTGAATTTCCATTTCATACCGCCGCGGTCGCCCCACTTTGGTGGGGCCCTTTCAAATGGAAGAGCAGCTCTAAGAATATTCAACTTGGAACATTGGTTCTCATTGCTGAGGACAACATATATCCTGGGCATTGGGTCCTTGGACGGGTGCACGAAGTGCATCCAGGCACTGATGGCGTTATTCGCGTCGTCACCTCCAAACGAAAAGTGGATTGTTCAAGAGGAACGTCCACAAGCTCAGCCCACTGCCCTGGGACTAACTATATGGTTATTTTGGAAGGAGCTTCCAAGGCGGGGAGTATATTATTATTATTTGAAGTAACTGAACTTGATTGAATTCCTAAGGAACTAGTTGTTAGGCTTTGAATTACAATGAATATATGTATTACTATCGAACATGGATAACTTTTGTAAGAAAGGCCATGAGGTTGGCTTGTAAAATAAACCTTCTTCTTCTATTCAAACGATAAGCAGACGGACGTAAATTACTGGGAGCTCATGAGGAGCTCAAGCTTGTCTACAGGAATAGCGAAAACACCGCCCACGAGGAAAATGGCCGGAAAATTCTGCATGCAAAAACTATTTTTCAACCGACTGGTTTGTAAGGACAGAATACGAAATACTTTTAAATGTGATTTTCCGAAAATTTTACCCAACGGTTGGAAACTTCCCGGAAAAGTCAGCATGAAATAAAATATTTTCCATCCGATTGGCTTGAAACACGGTTTGTAAGGGTAGAAGATACGAAATAATTCGAAATGTGATTTTTCAATGTCGGAAAATCCGCCCCCATGCAGGAAAATTCTCCTTGGAAAATACTATTTTGCACTCGATTGACTTGAAACTCGGTTTGTAAGGTCAAAATGAGAATTCATTTGTATTTTAATTTTCCAATGTTGGAAATACCGCCGGGATGCCCACTGGGAAGTGGTTGGAAAGTGGATGGGATGTGAAAGGGATGTGGGTGGTTAATTGTTGTGGAAGTGGGTGGGATGTGGGTGGCAAGTGGGTGGAATGTGGGTGGAAAGTGGATTGGAAGTGGGTAGGATATGTGGGTGGGATGTGGGTGGTAGGTGGGTGGGACTTGGGAGGCATGTGGGTGGGATGTAGATGGGATGTAGATGGGATGTAGGTGGGATGTAGGTGGAAAGTGGGTGGTAAGTGGATGGTATGTGGGTGACAAGTGGGTGGAAAGTTGGTGGAAATTGGGTGGAGAGTGGGTGGGAAGTAGGTGTGCATTGGTTCTATACTGTTGAAGGCGCAGCGAAGCGCGACGGGCTATTGCTAGTCTATATATATATATTTGTACGCCCGACTCATTGACAAAGTGACTGACATATTATTAACGCACAGCCTAAACGGTTGTTTGAGATTTGGCATTGACCTTCGTTTAGTTATGCAGGCGCGCACTAAGAAAGAAAATTTGTAAAATTCCTCCAGGAAATGTCGGAAAAACGTCGGAAAAGGTTGTATGGGATAAGTTTTATTTTTCATCCGATTGACCTGAAACTTGGTTTGTAAGCATAGTACGCGAAATGATTGGACACGTGTTTTCCCGATTTCGGAAAACCCGCCCACGAGGAAAATGGCCGAAAAATTCTGCATGCAAAAAACTATTTTACATCCGATTGGCTTGAAACTCGGTTTGTAAGGACAGAATACGAAATAATTGGAAATGTGATTTTCCGATGTTGGAAAATTTTTCATTTTCCGATGTTGGAAATACCGCCGGGATGCCCACTGGGAAGTGGTTTGGAAGTGGATGGGATGTGGGTGCAAAAGTTGTTTTGGAAGTGGGTGGGATATGGGCGGGAAATGGGTGGTATGCGGGTGGCAAGTGGGTGGAGTGTGTGTGGTAAGTGGATGGGAAGTGGGTGGGATATGGGAGGGAAGTGGGTGGTATGTGGTTGGGATGTTGGTGGGAAGTGGGTGGTATGTGGGTGGTATGTGGGTGGGATGTGGGCGGGAAGTGGGTGGTATGTGGGTGGTATTTGGGAGGGATGCGGGTGGGATGTAGATGGGATGTAGGTGGGAAGTTGGTGGTATGTGGGTGGCAGGGATGCAAACCGCTCGGAAATAAGGACTGGTTCGGTTCAGTGGTTCACACAGTTTTTGTACCGCCGGTTCGGTTCATTACATGGTTTTTGGGGGCTTACTGAACCGCGGTTTCGGTTCGGTTCGGTTTGCGGTTCATTGCCTGTATTCATTTAACAAACTAAAGAAATGTATTTTTGATACATTACATTAAGCTAACAAATAGCAGTGTAAAATTGATGACTATCTGACACATAGCAGCTATCTGGGAAAACAGAAATCGGCCCTTAGTCAGGTTATTTAGGTTAGGTTTATGTTGTTTAGTCAAGTTTTTTAGTTATTATATAATAAACATTTCATTTTTATTAAACTCAAAATTTGCTTTGATTACATAACGATATCTTTAAGACTGTGTTATTTAATGAAGACATTTCCAATCGATTGAATGCATTTCAAAACAACAGGAGATATATAGAGTTTAAAGAACTAAAATTTAGTTCAATATGTTGAAATTTTAGTTAAGATTTAGTAATAATATATCTCATAGTAAAGTTTCATCGATATTGCCTCTCAAGTCTGAGTCGTATATAAACGAGAAGATCTCAGAGAAGGTAAGAGATAGAGGTTTGACATGTATGCGGCATATATGTATTTCTAATACTTGCAGACAGATCAAGTTAATTTTCAAATTTTTGCCACGCCCCTCTCTCCCCTCTTTAGAAAAAACGTCATATCTCCCACAGTTTTGTAGATAGATGGTTCGTACCTTCTAAAGATATTTAGTAATTAAGATTATTTATCCATTTGACAAAGAAGTGGTTAAGATTGGATGATACGGATCGATCGGACGAGTTATAAAGAAAACAAACAATTATGATATGACATATACAAACTTTGGTGGTAGTGAGTATGTTATAGTCTGATTTTACAGAGTTTGATAGGTCCGAAATATATCTTTACCATATTTTTCGTGATCTGTTGGGCACGCTGTTGCTTTCTACCAAATAATGCGCTGCGATTTGGCTCAGTATGGTTAATCAATTGGTAACTCAATGTCTAGTTGAAATGAACCGAACCGAACCATTTTATTTTTCGGTTTTTGGTTCGGTTCAGCATTTTTATAAACACACCGGTTCGGTTTACGGTTCGGTTCATGAGCGCAAAAAGCGGTTCGGTTCGGTTCAAAACCGGTTCGGTTCAGAACCGGTTGGCATCCCTGTTTTAAAGAGACCACAAGCCAAAGCCAGGAAGCAGAGACGGAAACAGTTAAAATCGCGGCAGATGGTCGAATTGAAATATGCAAGCTGGCAACTGAATGGGTTGTTAAAAACTGCCGCCCTTTCCAGCTTATCACCTACACAGGGCTTGAAAAATTTGCATACGCTATGAAAAAGAAAATAATTTGATAACTTTTATAAAATTATGGCTTTGTAGTTATGTGTGGTCATTTATGGTGATGAAAAGTAGTTTCTTAAGTATTTAGCGATCTTATTACCATGGAAATCCCCCATTTACGAATTGCGCTTATGCATTGATACTGGCATGATTCTCCACTTGGCTGGGAGTAAAGTTAGCTTGACATTATTACTATTTTGGATCCATAACGGTGTTTTTTTCCGCGAATTGATGATTTGTCAATCACGGAAAGTGGTTTGAGTCTTTATCTTGACTCTATTTTTTACTCTTGGTCATCCATGGTATTTCTCGCGGTTCAGTACATAATCATAGATATAATATTATGTGTGGTCATTTGTGGCCTTAAAAGCTGTTTCTTAAGCTCATGGCGATTTTATTACCATGGAAACCCCTTAGCAGCGAATTGCACTTGTGCATTAATCCTGGCATGATTTCCCACCAGATCGGCATTAACGTTTTTTATTATTAATATTTATACACTTGAAAAGTGTATTATAATTTTGCCCCGAAGTTTGTAACGCATAGAAGAAATCATCTTCAACCACATAAAGTATATGGGTGATTCCATGAAAAATCGTCCACTGGGATTTAGAATGGATCGAATTAATTTTTTCGTATTCCTTGTTGTAAAATAGTATATAATCCACGCGGGAAAAAGCGATTTGAAAATTTACATATTTAAAATATTTAATTAATTCCAATTGCTTGCTATCCAAAGCCATTGGTGATAAAAACATTTTAAAAATCTGTAAATTAACATCTGAACCCAAACTTTCAAATTATTCACACTTAAAAATTTTAACAATTTTTTTTGGTTTCCAAATCGCGAAAATAAGTAAACAAAAATTAATTGCATCGAAAGGGACGTTTTTTTTTCTTCATTTTTTTCTCAAAATTTGGTCTTGTATCCAGGAATTTACTGCATTAAGCTGTAAATGGGCAGTCCAATAGTTCCAGAGTTATGGTCTTTTTTCATTTATTTAAATTCACTTTTTAGTAACGATATCAGACTTAGTATCTTTTAATTTTAAGAGGGTAATATTTTGTGGTTGAATATAGTTAGATTTTGGACCCATTGTAAGTTTAGCAGTTGCAAAACCACGATTTTAAAAATTCAGCCGTATTAGAGTGACTAAATAAATGAAAAAAAGGCCATAACTCTGGAACTATTGATTGCCCATTTACAGCTAAATGCAGTAAATTCCTGGATAAAAGACCAAATTTTGAGAAAAAAATGAAGAAAAAAAGTCCCTTTCGATGCAATTAATTTTTGTTTACTTATTTTCGCGATTTGGAAACCAAAAAAAATTGTTAAAATTTTTAAGTGTGAATAATTTGAAAGTTTGGGTTCAGATGTTAATTTACAGATTTTTAAAATATTTTTATCACCAATGGCTTTGGATAGCAAGCAATTGAAATTAATTAAATGTAAATTTTCAAATCGCTTTTCCCGCGAATTACGTGAATTTCGGCAAAATGCTGAAAATACGTATATACTATTTTACAACAAGGAATACGAAAAAAATTAATTCGATCCATTCTAAATCCCAGTGGGCGATTTTTCATGGAATCACCCATATATTCTTGATCAGCATGACGAGCTGAGCCGATCAAGCTTTGTCCGTCCGTCCGTCCATCCGTCTGTCTGTTTTTACGCGAACTAGTCCCTCAGTTTTGGAGCTATCGAGCTGAAACTTTGCACAGAGTCTTCTTTTTACTGCACGCTGCTAATATGTCAGAACCGACCGGATCGGATAACTACTTCTTGTAGCTGCCATAGAAATGTTCGTTCGGAAAATGGGTTTTAGTGAGAAAAACTGTTTTTTTCTCAATATTACCGCTCTCCAACTCCGTCATGGGTAATATTGAATGTTTTTAAGCTTGGTTTTTAAGTTTGGTCGAAGTCGCTACCCTTTGAGACAAGTTTTTCAAGTGTATCAGAGCTTCGGTACAGACGAAGTAAGCTTTGCCTTTCCCGTTTTATCCTTCCATGGTATTTTTTTCCCCGATCTAATAAGTCGTCAGCCGAGTGTCAGCTGCTGGCTTCCGACCTGTAGCTCCCGGCTTACGAACTGGGCGAAAAGACGGAGCGCATGGCTCGCTTGCGAGCTATTCCGAACCATATGTTGGGTTCTACGTCAGACATTTCTGAGTAAACATTTCGTAGATTAAATCGTTTGGAGCTTGAACCGTTGAGCTGTTTTATTTTGAACGAGTCAAATAGTTCATTATGGAAAGGCAGGTACTGAACTATTCGATTTGGAAACATTTCCTGAGCTGATGTATTCGACATGTTTTTTTGAAATGGGATTTGAAGGGCACTACAAAGATTCGTGCAGGGCTCTAATTGATACAATCGAGAACTCTAACTAACGGACGACTAACATATATCTGGACATCATCAGCATACATATGGACTTTACAATTAGACAAATTACTTGGACGATCATTAACATATACAGAAAACAACAGAGGTCCTAAAACAGAGTCTAGAGGAACACCTCTCGAGCCATTGAATGTAAAATGTGTTTTTGAGGCCCCAATTGCAGTTTGAGGGGTGCCGGAAATGATTGCTACGTTCTACGTGATTGAGAACGGGAAGTAATCGCTACTCGGCAGCGACACGGCTGTAAAACTTAACGTCTTAAGACTGGGCTCAAGTGTAAATTTAGTTAAATCTGGGCAGCCATTTCCCAAATGGAATGGAGCTGTTGTGAAGTTATCAATTGACCCCGATATAAATCCGGTCCAACAACCGATGAGGCGTATACCGGCTGCTCCAGAGGACAAGGTTACCAGTAAGCTCAAAGAGGCGTTGCAGCTGAATATTATTGAGCCAGTAAAGGGCCTTGGATATCGCCAGACATGGCGCTAAATGAAGCTAATTGCGTTTGTGGAACAAATTAGCTGAAATCCCTAGGACACATATTATCCAACCAAGCGATTGAAGCTGATCCAGAAAAAGTTAAGGTGATAACTACATTCCAGCCCTCCAAAAACAAAGAGGAGGTTCGAAGTTTTCTGGGTCTAGTGACTGAATCTCTTGCCAGAAATCCTTGCCAGATTTGGCAAGCAACACGGAGCTGCTGAGACGACTTTTAAAGATGAATACCAAGTTCGTGTGGGGGGTAGCTAAAAGTCAGACCTTTGAAAAACTGAACCAACAGGTGGCAAACGTTACGAATCTTTCATATTTTTACGCTCGGTACTGAACTCGTCTGATTGCCGACGCTAGCCCCATTGCCTTGGGTGCTGGGTTAATACAGTTTGGCGAAGATAATGAGCCCCGAATCATCTCATTTGCGAGCAAAAGCCTTCCAGAGGTAGAGTAGAGGTACTCACAAACGGAAAAAGAAGGCCTCGCTTAGGTTTGGGGTGTGGAAAAGTATTATTATTATCGGGCTGGACTAAAGTTCGACCTTGTGACCGATCACAAACCTTTGGAGGCGATCTTTAAGCCAATATCGAAACCTCCTGCCAGGATCGAAAGATGGCTTCTTCGGCTGCGTCATAATAATTCCGCATTGTCTATAAAGCTGGAAAGGAGAACATAGCTGATTCCGTGTCACGGTTGTGTCAATTAAGCGACTCAAATTCATTTGACTGTGAAGGCGGGAAAACATATTTCACATCATCACAAGCGCAGTGCCAACGTTCCTAACCATATCGGAAATCGTCATGGCCTGTCTAAGCAAGTACTCCAGGAGAATCGTCGAGTCAAACAGTTATTTATTTATTTATTTATTTGGTTAACAATGATCTGCTAATTTAAAACAATTGGTAATCGTAATACAAAGATGTTTAGAGTAATAGGTTTAGAGATTAGATACTTCAAGGTGTTCATAAATTTCACTTAAAATAACATTAAAAGATTTTTCAAACGAAACAATAAATGAAAGGGAATTATAATTAGAGCATAAGACACGAAAAGGTTCATGAAGGGCATAGTTGGACCTGCAGAGTGTCAAACGTAGTGGCCGGAATGTACGGGTGAACCTTGAGGGTACTGTAAATTCTATAGAAGTGAGGAGCGATTGAGAATCTACCAATCCGAGAAGAAGTTTGTGGACGAATAGGACACCATTGCATATTCTGCGGTGATGCATAGATTGAAGATCGATTAATTTTAACCTCGATCGGTACGGCGGTAAGTGCCTATTGGGGTCCCAATGCAGATTGCGAAGAGCGAAAATTAAAAATTGTTTCTGGACAGATTCGATTAGTGACTACCCGTTACTACCCGTTTCGCTACGAATTGTCCGCAGTGGGAAGTATACTCTTACGAGGCACTTACTTGGTAATTCCTACATTGTTAAGGTCAAGAATCCTCGCCCTAGCGCATGAAGGTCCTCCGGGGTAGTCCTCAATAAAACGCAGGTTGTGTTCAATGGTAAGGTGGCCAGGAATCGACAAGTATGCTAAAAATTTCGTAAAGACCTGCAAGAATTGTTTAACAGTATCTCTTCCAAATAAGCCAACATCAATGCCAAGGCATAATTTCCCTACAGCGCCTTGAATGAATGTAGCAGTTGTCTTGTTAGGGCCACTTCCAAGTAACGAATTTTTATTAGTCTTAATAGACTATTGCTCTCGCTATATGGAGTTTAAAATGTTGAGGTCGATTTCATCTGAAACCATTATCGAGGTCATGTCACAAATTTTTAGCAGGCTGGGCATACCTGAGTCACTTCGGACTGACAATGGAAGACAATTTGTTAGCAAAGAATTTTGAAAGTTTTGTCAAATTCATAATATTAGGCAGATTACAACTTCACCATACTAATGGTGGGGTAGAAAATATGAACCGATCGGTAGTGCAGAGATTGAAAATCGCGTACGCCAAAAATATATGCCTTATATATGCCATGGCACAACGGGCTCGGGCCCCACTGAGTTGATGTTAAACAGACAATAAGGGACAAAATTCCAAGTTTTGCACTTAAAAAAGGTTCCTCTAGCTGAAAAAGCGCTGTTAACGCCCTCGACGAAGGAGTCTGAAAATTCACCCACTTATTTTCAGCAATCCAACGAAGTCCATAAACAGCCTCCATACGGAAACTGTAGATGTTCAGGAGCCTACCGGGGCGGTCACAAGTAGCGAGACCGGATTGAAGATCGGTTTTAAGAACATTGAAGGGATGTGGAGACCTGCAGCGCAGCAGTGAACTCCTGGTCGATAACGATACCCTTGCAACGCGTAATCGATAGCGGGGAAGAAGCGAACAAGAGACGTACGAGCTAGAATTGCGGACAAGACGGTACTAAGAAATAAAGAGTAAAAACTGTATCTATACAAGTCTTAATACTGATGCGATAACGGGTTAATATTATGCTGATCAGGAATATATATACTTTATGGGGTCAGAGGTGCTTCCTTCTGTCTGTTACATATATTTGCACAACTTCATAATCCCCTTTTCCCGATAAAAAAACGAAATATAGCGAATAAATTAAATATCGTAGGCCGATCAACCGCGACCAACTTAATGCTCTTTCTTGCGTAAAAGTTAAATAAAGCTAAAAAGAAAAGTGAAAAGAAAACTATTTACTTTATTTTATTTCGTCGTATAAACTATCAAGATCCAACAATGCTCATTATAAATATCTGTAAATATGATGTTTTAACTGAATGCCAACGGATGATTGAGCAATATCGACTGCAGGACAGATGAAACGCTCTTGCACTAATATGAAAATTAACCTGTAAATGAACTAGCGACATATTCTCTTCTTACATACAAAGGTATAAAGGATGTCAATATGAAAATGTTACACCATTTAGAACACAATACAGCAAATATTTCTGCATATAGAGTATATTTAGTTTGTGTAAAAGAATGTAACAGGGAGAAGGAATCATTTAAAGATAAAGATATTCTTGATCAGCATCAACAGCCGAGTCATTATTGCCATTTCCGTCTGTCCGTCCGTCCGTATGAACAAACAGATCAAAGAGATGGTAAGAGATGGAGGTTTGACGTGTAAGGACAATTGCTTCTTATACTTGCAAGCGAAAAAGTATTTGGCTGTGTGCGGATGTGCTGCTGAGAAGGCTCCCAATTAATCATCTTCCTTGAACGACCCCGATTACGTAACAAACCGAATTGGTTTGGCAAGACGCATATGTGTGCTGGCCATTGGAGACACCCCCGCCGGAGCACCCCAACTGGAGCGTCGGATCGTAGGAATCTTTTCTGGCAAGTGAGAGCAGGAGAGCAATTAATACTCGGTCACTGAGCGCGAACACAAAGAAAGTGCGCCAAAACTTGGAAAATTTCCATATTTCCACCAAGATTAAGTTCACCCACGAAAACAAAAACAAACAAAACAGCTGATACTCCCACGCGCCAAAACAAAGCACTAAAAAATACCAAACGCCAAACCTGCATGCTAACCTTAAGCACCAACATTGGCGGGCATTTTGAAAAGCTAGCTTTTTTACTGCATACCCCCAGGCAGAACCATTTAAATCATGGCAGAGACACCAAACTCAAAAAAGCTGAAGCGGAATGTTCTGAATCGGAAACCCCTGAGCCCCAGATTCTCCCATCCATAATGCAAAAATGGTTGAAAGTGATGCATGAGACAATAGAGACCACCCTGGATGCAAAACATCAAACACTGGCAACAAAAGATGATGTTCTTGGAATTAACTCGCAGATTTTAGATATAAAAGCAGAATAGAAAATAGAAAAGCTGAAGCAAGAGCGTCAAAAAGATTCTGTTGACTTGCAACGAGTAATTGGTCAAAACAAAAGGAAAAATGTGATTTTTAGCGGTATGCCAAAAAACAAAATCCCCGAAGAAGCCATAAGGGAGGTCTGTGAACAAAAGCTGGGTATTAAATCTCCATCTATTGCATCCGCAAGAATTCTTTCAGAACGAGATTCAGGTAGACGTCTTGTCGCGGAAATGGCATCCGCAGATTTGGCGGAAGACATTCTAAAGAGGTCGGGTAGGCTAAGGGGAACCAATATTTACGTTGAAAAAGACATGAACGAACACAAACAACAAAATAAACAAATCATGTTCCAGCTGAAAAAGACTTTCCAAATGGCACGACAGGACGTCAAAATAATCATTAAAAATGACACCCTTAAACTAGAAAATGAATGGTACTACTGGAATAACAAAAACGAGCTACGATGCGAAAACGAAAATGGAGTTCATTCACTGCAAAAAGTTTACCCCATGCTGAACCTTCAAGACGTCACATATTCAAAGCTAGCACAGAAGCTTCAGCCAAAAAACTAATACAGCATCAACACCGGCACAGAAAATCAAAAAATAATAAACATAATCATAATAAAATAATTGATCATAGCTTAAGACAAAAAACCGCATGCAACATAAACATATCCATCCTTTCATACAATATAGCAGGACTAGCCAACAAACAAATTTAAAACAATTTTTTCTCATTCATAAACCGTTATGATATATTTTTTCTATATGAGACTTTCCTTGAAAAAAACACAGACCTTTATGAACTTTTCTTCCCCGAATACAATCTGCATTGGGACCTTGCTACAAGATCAGCAAGCAGAGGAAGAGCTAGTGGCGGTCAATTGTACGGAATAAAAATATCAATCGCAAAGTCAGTTCAATGCAGATATTCGGCAATACAAAATACTACGGTAGTGGAAATAATAAACTCTCTAAATAAGAAACTCGTCATAGTACCATCCTACTTGAACTGCAACAACTGGACAAGGGATTTTGAAGCACTACATGATATGCTAGCGGAACCAGAGGCTCAGCGCGTGATGATTATAGGAGACCTAAATGCGCGGCTGGGAGACAAGCAATTAACAGTTTCCCCAGTCCTGACCAGGTCTAGCAACAGATCTGCGAAAGACAAAAACTGGATGGAAACGGCAGAAAAATTCTCGAGTTAAGTGAATCGTACGGCTTTACTGTGCTGAATGGAACCACAAGGAGTGACCCTGAAGGAGAGTTCACCTTTATCAGAGGACAGGCATGCACGACGATTGACTACTGCCTCGTACAGGAAAGCTGGCAAAAATATATCACAGATCTCCGAATAGTGCCCCAAATTTTCTCAGATCATATGGCAATCACTGTAAGCTTAAACCTCGATGCATTGGAAACCCAGATCGATGACCACAAACTCCTGCCAAAACTTAGATGGATCCCAAAGCATGAAAGCGAGTACAAAATAAAGCTGAATTCGGAACTGGGCCTACTAACGCAAGATCCACAGAGTTCCTCAACGGACGCGCTAACAGGATGCATAACAATGACGGCACAGTTTATGCAGAAGAAAACAATAACAAAACACAGTCAACCATGGTACGACGCCGAATGTGAAGTTTTCAGGAAAAGGGCTTTCAACGCCCTCAAAGAAACGAAAAGATCAAACACGACAGCAAAAAAAGCGATTTATCAAAGGCAAAACAAAGAGTACAAGATATTATGCCAAACAAAACAAAAACAATACTATGCTAAACTAGAAAGAGAAATCGGGTCAATAAATGACAGCAAGGCCTTCTGGGAATTAGTTCGCAAACTAAAGGGTCCTCATGCCAGAAAGGGAATCGCGGTCACCTCTGAAGATTTGGCGCGGCACTTCCATGGGCTCCTGTATACGAAAACGCACAAGCAAATCAGCTACGCACTTCCAATACTAACAAACACAGAGTTAGATGCCAGAATTACAGTTCAAGAGGTATGGAATGCAATCCGAAAAGGAAAGCGCAACAAAGCCCCGGGGGAAGACCGAATACCGACAGAATTCCTGATGCACGCAACACAAGAGTTTATCGAAATGCTGACGGAGGAGTACAACAAAATTTTTGAGACAGCGAGGGCACCAAAAGGATACCAATCGAACATCGTGTATCCAATATTTAAGAAGGGTGACCCCAAGAATGTGGAAAATTACAGGGAAATATCTTTTTTAAACACTGCAATGAAATCAATCACCGCAATACTTCTTGAACGAATTACAGAGTTTGTGCGAACAAACAAGCTACTCAGCGAAAACCAAAGCGGCTTCCGAGAAGGGTATTCCACAGTTGACAGCATTTTTGTGCTCACATCCACAGCAAGAGACTACTTATCTCAACTCAGCAACATGGGAATAAGCAGAAAAATGCTGAAAATAATTCAAAGCCTGTATACAGATAACCGAACAACAGTATGGAATGGGGAGTGCCTGTCGGAGGAGTTTGAGACCAACCGAGGAGTGAAACAGGGATGCCTTCTTAGCCCTCTCCAATTCGCTCTTTTTGTCGACGACATAGCATGTGACCTGGAAGGTGGAGTAAAGCTTGGAGACCAAAAATTTAAGATCCTCAGGCACGCAGACGACATGGTTATCATGGCAGAGACCCCAGCAATGCTGCAAAGAATGTTAAACGCAACATATAAGTACTGCCAAATGTGGAACCTCAGCATCAACGTAGAAAAGTCAAAGGTAATGATTGTGCGGCAAGGGGGCGGGCGACATGCTTCAAATGAAAGGTGGAAATTAGCCGGAGATCCGTTATAAGTGGTAAAGACATTTAAATACCTGGGAATAGTCCTAACGCCAAATATGAAGTTTGACACCCACCTCCAAGAAAAGCTTAAAGACACTCGAGTAGCTATTAACAGCACATGGTCGAGCTTAATGCAGGGAAAGAACGTTAACACGAGCGTGAAATACAGGATTTACCAGGCTACGGCGAGGGCCATAACTTGCTATGCAGCTTAAGTCTGGGGAGGCCAGAAATACGAGGATGTAGAGCGAAGCCTGATATTCTTTATAAAGAAAATCTTTGCCCTGCCCTTAAACAGACCTAACTACGCCATCTATCTAGAAACTGGACTGCCATCACTCTTTTTGTATACCCTGCATATACGCAGCTCGACAAAGCCTCACAAGGACCACTTACAGCAGACTGACATACGACCTAGGAGCAAACAACTATTTCTAGGATAGCATGGCGATTGCGAAAATATCGCTTATTTTTAAAGCGAGAGTAGAAATGCTACATCTGAACTACTGCCCTCACATTGAAAACGAAAGCGAGCAGTGTCCGCTTTGCAACACCACAGAACCATAAGACACCGAACACATTGTAGCCAGGTGTCCAATTCAACGGGAGTACAGACTTTTACTTTTCGGGAAACAAGATCTGCAAGTGGAAGAGTACCTGAACATTTTGAACGGAACAAATTGGGAGATATTAGGCAGTTTCCTCACGGATGCTCTAAAATATAGATCTAAAATATTAACAGAATCCTTTTAGTAATTTATAAACCATGTGCCAGGTCCAGTCAAAATTAAATGTCAAATTGCTGTTCAAAATCTAATGTATTTAATGTAAAATCTAAAATAATCACTTATGTTCAATGTATGAAACTGCTTAGGCTGACGGCGCTACGCCATGCCCACGATAGCAAATAATAAACTACTACTACTTGCAAGCAGCGTTGGCAAAATTTTAATTGATTAACAATTAATTAATTGTTAATCGCACTTATCGCAGTTAACAATTAATTAATTGTAATTGCAAAATCTATTGACAATTTCAGTTTTCCCAGACTCGTGGAAAGTTGCCAAAGTAATTCCGATCCATAAATCTTCTTATGACTGTATACCATTATCTGTTCTTCCGTTCTTATCGTCTTATGCGGGGGTGCCACAAAAACCTCTTCCAACCAAATTCCAACCGAATTCCAATTCTTAGGTGCCACAGAAATTTCTATTGGTTGGTTTCAAACCTCTAATGTTTTGTTAAGAGATTTTGCAAAGCACTTTTCTCACTAGCGCCTTTTGTCGAAGTGGCGCCCTCTACAGCTAGCGGATTAAGGGCCAGCGGATTAAGGGCTGCATTATATTGGTGGAGACTGCGACTTAAAATTGAATTATTATTTGAAAATGCATCATAAAACATATAACACAATTTAAAAATTTCAGTTAATCATTAAATTAACCCACATCCAAAACAAGGGAAATTTTTTGGCGAGAGATTCAGCCCTGTTTTTAGAGATGGCACATCAATAGGAACATCTGGTGTTCCAACTAGATTTTCTTATTAGAAAATGAAATCTCTAGAAGTTCTGTGGTACCAAGGAGTTTTTCGAGAGATTTATAAACCAACCGTCGGCCAAATCTCTAGAGATTTCTGTGGCACCCCCGATGGCGATGCAAATGAACGAGTTCTTGACCAAAAACGAACTATTAAATGACAAGCAATCAGGATTTCGTACAAAAAGAAGCTGCACCGCGGCTATTCTGAAGGTGACTGAAGACATTCGAAAATAAACTGACATCAGCAACGTTACATTATGGAATCTATTAGACTACAGTAAAGCGTTTGACCATACCTCTGGAGTGGAAGACAACAAGTTACCACACAGACTGCCTCTTCAACACACCTAGTCCTGAAACGTGGTGTTAGGACCGCTTCTGTTTTCTGTATTCGTTAATGACTTGCCATCTGTCCTGTCTGACTGTGAAGTACATACACTGAGAAAAAAAATTCAATCTAAAATCTAGATTGAAAATCTGTTTTTGAGAATCTTTCAATTTTGTAATAACAAGATTGAAAAACCTTGAAATGAGATTAAAAATCTTAAAAACAAGATTTATCATCTCAAAATTTATCAACCGTCCTATAGTTTTCTGTAAAACTTTAATTTAAAAACTTTATGATATATATAAATAGATTTATTTTGTTAAAAAAAAATATTAAAAAAAAAGAAAAAAACAACTCGGCTCTCCTGGGACTCGAACCACAACCTTCTCGTTCCAATAAAGCTTTTGGCATCCTCCTTACCGACTCGGCTGTTGAAGGAAATTTTTTTGCGCAACCAGTTGCAGTATAAGAACTCAGCTGGCATTGTCTTGCTGGCATTGTGCTGAGTTCTTATACTACGACTAGTGACGCGCTAAAAATGAGCCTCAACAGCCGAGAGGGCTGAGTGGCGACGCAGTGTGGTAAATCACCCCGAGGTACTAAGTTCAAGTCCCAGTATAGGTAGATTAATAATTAACAATTATATAAGTTTTTCAGAAAGAAAAATTGTTAATAACTAAAATAAACATAAAAATAATAACAGCTTAATATAATTTTTTTGTTTTTTCTTTTCATACTTAAAAATGAGATTGTTTCATCTTAAAGTCGAGTATAAACGATCTATATCCAAGATTGATGGATTGAGATTAAAATTGAGAAAATTGAAAATATAATCTTGGGTTAAGATTATCTGGTCTTAGTCGAATTCTGACACCGATTCTCTTTGATTCAAGATTATAATCTTGATTTTAGATTGATTTTTTTCTCAGTGTATGTATGCCGATGACGTCCAATTACATGTCAGTCGTCCTATGTCCAAGTTTGCCGAATGTGTCTTAGCATGTAACAGTGATCTTTTAAAAGTCAATGATTGGGCTAAACGAAATGGTCTTTGCCTGAATCCAGCATAATCAAAATGATTGTTAATAGGTAACAAAATTATTGATACTAATGGCTTGCCAAAACTTGTAATTGACAATTCGCCCATTGATTATGCAGCGCGGGCAAGCAACTTAGGCTTCATTTTTAACCAAACGTTGACTTGGAACGATCACATTACTGCTGCTGTCGGAAAAATGTACGCACTTCTCAGACAATTGTATATTACTAAAAACTTCAATCCATCTAAATTAAGACTATTGATTGCTAGAACATACTTGACTTCCAGAATACTTTATGGGATTGAAGTCATAGGTAACTGTGACGCGAGAAGCCAGCACAAACTCAACGTAGCGTTATATGTATAATATATCAAGATACATATTTGATCGTAACCGCTTTGATAGAATATCTAAAGTTGCAATAAAAACGATCTATCTCGATCTTTATCTACAATCCTGGACAACCCTTCGAGCTTTGATATTGCTACAAAAAATAATTTTCTCAAATGAACCTTATTATCTAAATGCCACGCAGCTTAAACTACAACAATAGCACACCTGCAAATTGTAGTAGACTTCTAAGTAAAAAAGAAAGGGATAGAGTTACTAATTAAATTAAAATTCTTCTTTTTTTGTTTGTTTTAAATAAATTTCATTTAGATTTAGATTTATTTATTCTGTAACTCTAGTGAATTCTGTTCTTTTGTTCGAGGGAATAACCTCTTGTCTAAAATCATAGATTTAAAGCTTATTTATTCAGTTATTTTAAGATTCTTGTCCTGATATTTGTAAACTTTTAATGTATGAATTTAGCTTTTGATACTAACGCGATAATTAATAAGTCTTCCCGGACTTGTAGCGTTGGGATGTTAAATAAATAAACTAAAATAAATAAAACAAGTAATTAATTTTTAATCGCCAGTTTCTATAATTAACAATTGATTAAAAGTTAATTTTTTTTAAAAATTTGACTAAAAACTAACAATTGAATAGAAAGATATGTTTTTTTTGTTGCTTTATTATTTTTACTGTACAAACTATGTACTACAAAGTAGAACCAGCTTACTTAATTGTTAATTAAAATTAATTGGAATTGAATTATTTGATTCGATCTAGTAGGCGTTCTTTTTAGTGTCTCTTCTATATACATAAAGTGATAAGACAATGGACTGTGATCATCAAACTGGAGCAAACACCGTTATAGTTAGAAATTTCAAAATTTCACAATAGCTTCCTATAGTGATCGGACATTGTACTAAGAAAGCATTTCCTCAACGCAGCACCCATTGCTCTCCAAAATGAAAAAAACGTTTAAATGCTGAAAATATTTACTAGAAGTGTGTTTTCTTGATATCGAAGAATAACAAAAAATTTTATTTGCTTAAAAATACATTTTGAAAACAAAAAAAAAGAGAAAAAAAATCTTCGCTTGCGTCAGGCCATGGTTCGAACCCACGACTGCTGACATGGGCGGCTGACTCTCTACCCTCTCGCCACGCTGGCCATTGCCAATTTCGTGGCAGACCATTTATAATTATGAAGCCTGCAGACAGCAAATAATTTTTTGTTTTGTTTTTTTAATAATCTATTATCTATATACATAAAGTGATAAGTCATTGGACTGTGATCATCAGACTGGAGCAAACACCGTTATAGTAAGAAATTTCAAAATTTCACAATAGCTTCCTATAGTGATCGGACATTGTACTAAGAAAACAAAAAAAAAGAAAAAAAAAAAAAAAACTTCGCTTGCGTCAGGCCATGATTCGAACCCACGACTGCTGACATGGGCGATTGACTCTCTACCCCGACGCTGGCCATTTCCAATTGCGTGGCAGACCATTTATAATTATGAAGACTGCAGACAGCAAATAATTTTTTGTTTTGTTTTCTGTAATAAGGCTAATCTATTATCTATTATAAAGATAAAGATGCTCAAATAAATGCTGAATTGTTTGAATGGAATTTGAATATCTCTCTACTACCGATAGCCCTTGGTTCCTCCCAAGGGGCGAAAACATTTCGCTATTCACAAGTACACGACCCGAACTCTCGCCGAAGTTAGACCAAAAGAGCAGAAAGCGATTAGGTTTTTACACACCTATACCAAAGACATTATAATATGAAGATGAGTAACACCATTCCAATTTTTTGCACACGATTTTTTTGGGCTGGCTTTTCAAGAGACTTTTGGCTCTCTTGAAATTTTTTCCAGAAGACAGAGAGAGAGAGCGCGCTCCAGAGCCAGCCGCGTTTTTGTAAGCATACAGCGACAGCCGACACACGTGTTCTCAAGCATTACTCACACAAGCAAGTGCATTCTATTTTTCGATCAGCGAAGGCCCTTGGAGGCATCCCGGGGCCAAAAACATTTCGCTATTCACATGTACACAACCCGAGCGCTTGCCGAAGCTGAGACCAAAAGAGCAGAAAGGCGTCATTCGCTCGACAGAGTTCGAAGCGATTAGGTCGAAGCAGATTAACGGAGCTTTATTTTCGCACACTTATACACTCCCACTTTTTGGCCTCGCTCTCGCTGGCCATCGCTGTTTTAGACTTTTACGCTCTCAACTTTGTGTGAGCGGAGAGAGCGCGATTTTCGGCGCCTCCAAAAAAAAAAACAGCTGCATATTGCAAAACCATTGTATGGGCGTTCGGCATCTTAGAGATTATATTGGTCTTTGCCAATACTATCTCACTTTTTGGCCTCATTCTATATCTATAAAAAGAAGAGTGTACTGACTGACTGACTGACTGATTCACTGACTCATTGGCAATCATCGCACAGCCTAAACGGTAAGAGATAGAGGGCTGTAATTTGGACAGGAGTTCTGTTAGTGGTGAAGGTGGGAACGGAGCCCACGAGGAAAATGGACGGAAAATTCTGCATTCAAAAAACTATTTTTCTTCCGATTGGCTTCAACCTCGGTTTGTAAGGATGGAATACGAAATAGTTTGAAATATGATTTTCTGATGTTGGAAAATTTGACCCAAAGGTCGGAAAATTCAGCATAAAATCTATTTTTCATCCGATTGGCTTGAAACTCGGTTTGTAAGGACAGAATACGAAATAATTTAAAATGTGATTTTTCAATGTCGGAAAATCCGCTCCCAGGAGGGAAATGACGGGAAAATTCTGCATGAAATGTATCTATTTCTCATCCAGTCGGCTTAAAATTCGGTTTGTAAAGATATAATACGAATTAATTTGAAATGTGACTTTTCAATGTCGGTAAATTTGACCCGACGGTCGGAAAATTTCCGGAAAATTCATCCGATTGGCTTTAAACTCGGTTTCAATGAATGAAATTTAAAATATGATTTTCCAATGTCGGAAAATCTGATCTCCGCGAGTGAAAATGCACAGAAAATTCATGCAAAAAAACGTTTATTCATCCGATTGGCTTAAAACTCGGTTTGGAACGATAAAATACGAATTAATTTGAAGCATGATTTTCCAATGACGGAAATTCCGCCCCAGGCAAATATATAATACGAATAAATTTGAAATGTGACTTTCCAATGTCGGTAAATTTGACCCGACGGTCGGAAAATTTCCGGAAAATTCATCCGATTGGCTTGAAACTCGGTTTCAATGAATGAAATTTAAAATATGATTTTCCAATGTCGGAAAATCTGATCTCCGCGAGTGAAAATGCACAGAAAATTCATGCAAAAAAACGTTTATTCATCCGATTGGCTTAAAACTCGGTTTGGAACGATAAAATACGAATTAATTTGAAGCATGATTTTCCAATGACGGAAATTCCGCCCCAGGCAAATTCCAAGAAAATTCTACAGGGAAAATAACTATTTTTCATCCGATTGACTTGAGACTCGGTTCGTAAGAATAAAATGCAAAATAATTTGAAGTGTGATTTTCCAATGATGGAAAATCCGACCCCGGGAGTAAAAATGTCCGGAAAATTCATCATGCAAAATATACATTTTTTATCTGATAGACTTAAAACTCGGGACAGGGAAGATGTTGGGAAGTGGATGGGATATGGGCGGTATGTGAGTGGTAGTTAGGTGGTACGTGGGTGGGATTGCCGTTTTTTGGAAGTGGGTGGTAATAAGAATGGGTGAATGGGAAGTGGGTGGGATGAAGGCGATAAGTGGTTGGGATTTGGGTGGGATGGGGGAAGAATGTGGGCTGATATTAGTTCTATACTGTCAAAGGCGCAGCGAAGCGCGACGGGTTATGTGCTAGTCACATATAAATTCGAGCAGTTTTAATATAAAATACAAGCGCACAACAGTGCTTGCAGGCAGATCAAGATGAACCAACCCCTGCAACCCTACTCCCATGACTTCCAACTCCAACTGGACTTTTGATTAATTCTTGTTGGTCCTTGTTGGTCTTTCCACCTTAAAAACACTTCTTTATCCAAAATAGTTTTATTTATCAATTTTTTATGGGCGCCCATTGATTCGTTAGTTTAGGGTTTATATTTAACGTGAGTACAAAAAAAGTTGAAAAAGTTAGGTTTTAAGGGTCGCTAAGAGTCTCCAAAGCTTTTGATATTACTTATACGCAGTGTGACTTTATATATTTTTATACCCGTTACTCGTAGAGTAAAAAGGGTATACTAAAGTCGTGCAAATGTATGTAACAGGCAGAAGGAATCATTTCCGACCATATAAAGTATATATATTCTTGATCAGCATCAACAGCCGAGGCAATTTAGCCTTGTCCGTCTGTCTGTATGAACACCTAGATCTCAGAGATGGTAAGAGATAGAGGTTTGACATGTAAGGGACAAATGCTTCTTTTATCTGCACGCAGATCAAGTTTGTTTCAAATTTTGGCCACGCCCCCTCCCGCCCCCGCAATTTTTAAGATAGAGGTTTCGTACCTTCTAGAGATAGTTAGTAATTAGCAAAATGAATCGATTTGCCGAAAGAATGATAAAGATCGGATGAACGGCTCTCAAGTTATAAGCAAAAAAGTGAACCAAGCCCTCCCCGCTACCACCCTAAAAAAATGTTGCATACTTTTTGGATGGTCACAATAAGGAACGCGGGAACACTGTTAAACATGTTTTTTCATGAGTAACGGGTATATCGAAGTCGGTTAGAGCCGACTTTAACTTACGCTCTCGTTGTAGTTGGCGTTGATTTTAATCAAAATGTTTTTGTACTTCCGAAAGGTTCATCTAATTGATCTATAGGATGATCTATAGTTAGAAAAAATGGGTGGATGAATAAACTAACTCATTACATTTTGATTTAAATCAAGTTTCATAATGCTCAAAGTACCGTCGAGAATTGAGCGCACAATTAAACAAAATGGATTCAAAGAAGACTAAGAAATAAACTAAAACTTATTTGGAAAGCTTCGCCAAAACTAACATGTGGCGCTGATCGAAGCGGTCAAATAGCAACCCATTTCATGGCATTTCACCAATAAAAAGCATTTCGATGCTAGCCGGTACCTGCCCCTCCTGCGTCGGAAAAACCTTTTTTGGTAACCATGGAGAACTTAGATATGGCTGTTATGCCATGGTATACCAGACCCCCCGTGTGCAGACTAGAAAACTGATAAAATCACTTTTTGCTTGATACAAAAAAATTCTTATTCACATTTAATCAATCATAACGAGAGCGTGAGTTAAAGTCGGCTCTAACCGAATTCAATATACCCTTATATGAGAAGAAGCGTTAGTGTGTTGCTGGGGGGACACATCCGAAGAACATTTGCTTAACTCTGCTATTTATTATTCGATCTTGACGAAAATTTGAAGGATTATATAATATTTAATGCGAATATAAATTTTTGGGGGGCTGGGGTGGGCGTGACAAAAATTTGAAACAAACATACAATAGCAGTCTACATGTCAAATTTGGTTGCTCAAGCTCTTTCAGTCTCTGAGATCTAGATGCTCATACGAATGACGGACAGACGCACAAGGCTATATCGACTCGGCTGTTGATGCTGATCAAGAACATATATACTTTATATGGTCGGAAATGATTCCTTCTGCCTGTTATTTGCACGACTTTAGTATACCCTTTCTTTTTAATCTTGGAGTAAGCCCGTCTTGAGCTTGAAAATTCAATCTCGACTTCCAGGATATTCTACACAATTCAATCCTGTAAGGATTGACTCATGCCTTTCGAACTTGAATCATTCCAAATGTGCTCACTTCAATCCCCTTCAAGATCACATGTCTATTAAATTGGAGAGCGAGAGCGAACAACCGATGGGGTTGGTGGTGGGCGATGAAATGCCATTCCATTCATGTTCAGTGGGCGCGTGGTCGTGGGTTTGAATCCCAGTTGAGCACAACAATTTTAATATTTATTTGTTTTTTTCAGAAGTCTTAAATAAACCAAGTTAGAAGTTGATAAGGATGTCCTATGGCCTATGGCCTGGCGAAGAAAAGGAAGAAGAAGAGTTGTCTTTCCTCAAATTAAAATGTCAACCATGCCAAAAATGATACAGATTAAATTATGTTTTTTTCTTAAACTTTTTGCTAATTCAATCTCCTAAAGGACTAACCCGGTATAATTGTAATCTTTCTTGGGATCAAAAAAGGCGGATCAAATCAATCCTTGTTCTGGTCGGTTCAAGCATATCAGGGATTACGTTGTTGTTTGGTTCTTTCATTAATTTCATTAATTAAATAAATTGTTCAATTCTCAAAACTATAGAGTCAGCCCCCTTTGTAAGGCTCTCTTATATTCTCTCTCTATCGCCTTCTATTCTTGTACTTACATGCATATTGAAACGGCGGCTGCTGCCTTTGCTGCAGTCGCCAAATTAAAGTTAGTTGAAAATTTGAAATCAAAGTAAAAGGAAGTGCGTTTGTTTGTGGTACAAGACGGGTTCAAGGTTCAACAAGTAACCTGAAAAAATACGATCGAGTTGTTGAGAGACCATTTTGAGGTCTCGTTAGCATCTCCGCCAGTGTTTTGGATTTGGCGGATCATTTTGGCGCCCCCGTGTGGACAGTTGGATTGGGAAGCATTTGGCCACACCTTCGTGTGGTGTGGTTTGATTCTCACAAAGAGTATTCCCATTTAATTGGAGTTTTAGTGGAAAGTCTCATCTCAGAGTTGTATAAATTTGGTCATTGGAAATTTTAAAATTTATTGTTTGAGCATTAGAGCAAATCTTAAGTACTTGGACTGTAGGAAAAAGCACCCAATTAGTTTTTGCAATGGGAAATTCTAAAGAGGATAAAGATGATGCGGCAAACAACGAGTCACTAATCCTAACTGGGTTACTGGCGAAGCATAACAATGTTTCCAAAGATATCAAGCGGATAAAGGAGACCATGAAGAACTTAAAGAAGCCAGGAAAGCCGATAAACCAGTCTGAATTAAAATGCCGTATAGAGATTTTGGAAAAATATATTGATTCTGCGCTTCAGGTTCAAGATGAATTAGATCAAATTGGTCCTGATCTTGTATCGCGGGCAGAGTTGGAAACTCTGAGCATTTCCACTAAAGGGTTGTTGTTGTCAATGGTGAGCCAGCCCACACCTCCACAGCAAATGAGTGCAAACTCTACCATGAATATGTCACTGTCTCAAACCAGGTATTTGCCGAAGATCAAATTGCCAAAATTCGGAGGAACGTATTCCGAATTTAAAAATTTTATTGGGTTGTTCGAGAACTTAGTGGATAACGACTTGTCAATGTCCAATATTGAGAAATTTCATCATTTGCTTTCCTGTCTAGAAGATGAAGCATTAGGTACAGTGAGCGCGTTTCAAGTCTCTGACGAAAACTACCCAAAGGCATTTAGTGCGCTAAAACGTGTGTTGACGCAGATGGCGTGTTAAGTTTAAGTAGTTTTAATTATTTGGAAATTTATTGAAGTTATTTTTTGAAGTCTAGTGTAAGTTAGTTTAGGGCGGAGCGGGAGCGCAATAAAACTCTCTTTTCGTCGCTCTGAGCGAATTCGCCCCGTTTCGCCACCCTAGCTTAAGATAGGCTTTAAAGAAATTGTTGAAGTTATTAAATTAGTTGTCGTTAAACACTGAAACTGAGCGCAGCTATTTTATCGTTGTCGAATTGCCAGATTAAAGTTTATTAATTTTTATTCAAACGTTTTTTCGAATCTTTTCTTTGTCTATAAAAACTCTTATAGAAATTCATGGCGCCTGAGCACGGACTTGTTTGAAATAAAAATTTAATAAATAAGTTTACAAACACAAGGAGTGACAGTGACATTTTAAAAATCAAGTGAAAGTGGAACAAGTTAAAATTTTAACAAGTCGAAGAGTGACACATTTTACAAGCAAATTAAAAGTGCAACAAACGTTTTAACAAAACTGCATACATATACACCTAACTGGCCCGCGGCGGTAACAAAAAAAAAAACAAAAAAACAAAAAAAAAACCCGCCGGCCGTGTAATATGCCAAAGCACAACCAAAAGCCCTGTGATTGCTTGGACTGCAAAAAGGAAAGTGGCTGCTGGACTTAAGAGCCCAAACTACTGCGACGCCGTAGGCGCCCGCAACCTAAAAAAAGACCAAAGTTCCCCATAGTTCTTATTTTATTAGATCCAAGCCGCACGAAGCGCACCACAGACCTTTAAATTAATACATTGTTAGCCCTCACATTTAATCAACATTTAATCCGCAACCTAGTGAATAAGCCCAAGCCGCACGAAGCGCACCACAGTTCCTCATAGTTATTATTTTATTATAGATCCAAGCCGCACGAAGCGCACCACAGACCTTTTCACATTTAATCATTTAGAAATAAGTTACTTGAAGCCCATGTTTAGAAAATAAGTTTACTCGAAATGACCCTTTTTACGTTCACATATAAATATACAGTTATTCATTTAGAAAATAAGTTTATAAATTAAATCTACCCTATTCATTTAGAAAATAAGTCTGTAAATATACCCTGTTAGAAGTAGCCCACACATTTACTCATTTAGGAAATAAGTTTAATTGAAGCTCAACCTGTTTAGTTCATAAGCAAAAATAATCATCCGAAACCATTTTTGATTTAACTCAATAGAAATAAGTCAAATAAAAAAAATTCAAAGTACGCGCGCACCTTCAAACAATAGGGCGCGCGCGCCATCAATCGATAGGCAGCCAGCTGACCACAAGCGCAATCGACATCGATATCGCGCACGCTGCCACGATCAGCTGCGTTCGCTGCCGCCAGCAGCTGCACCAGCCGCCTATAAAAGGCGAAGCTCAGCGTGCTGGCAAGTCACTTAGTCCGCGGCTCTGGTCGAGTCAACATCTTGGAGTAGCAGATCAACAAGTAAGTACCAACTACCTCAACCACAGGGATCACTAGTGCGGTTTCCGAATCGGCTTTGATCGGCTCCGGATGCGCGGTTTCCGAATCGGCATCTGTGTCTGGACGGGATTCCCGGCTGAATAGCGCCGTCGCTTGCCCGTCCAACTCCCACCCCGCGGTTTCCGAATCGGCGGTGGGCGAGCCACAGTGAGTGCGATCCCTGGATCCACTCCTGACCTTAAGATTTGGTTGGATGCACCCGTAGTGCGGTTTCCGAATCGGCTACGTCGCGCTCCTACACACGGGTCCAATAGTGCGGTTTCCGAATCGGCTTTGGTCGGCTCCGGATGCGCGGTTTCCGAATCGGCATCTGTGTCTGGACGGGATTCCCGGCTGAATAGCGCCGTCGCTTGCCCGTCCAACTCCCACCCCGCGGTTTCCGAATCGGCGGTGGGCGAGCCACAGGGTGTGCGGTTTCCGAATCGGCTCCCTGGCTGTGTGCAACAAGAGTGACGCACTGCATCCGGCAAAGAACTGACGCAATCGTTGGGACTCCCGTAGCGCGGTTTCCGAATCGGCTACGTCGCGCTCCCACACACGGGTCCAATAGTGCGGTTTTCGAATCGGCTTTGGTCGGCTCCGGATGCGCGGTTTCCGAATCGGCATCTGTGTCTGGACGGGATTCCCGGCTGAATAGCGCCGTCGCTTGCCCGTCCAACTCCCACCCCGCGGTTTCCGAATCGGCGGTGGGCGAGCCACAGGGTGTGCGGTTTCCGAATCGGCCCCTGGCTGTGTCCAACGAGATTGACGCACTGCATCCGGTAGGGTACAGCCCCGACACACGCGGGTAGGCCTGCTCCGACAAAGCGAGGCTTGGAACGACACCCGGTCACTGGGGTAGCGCCCACAGCGAGAATCCAGATCGGCCCCCGGCCCGATCCTCCAAGAACGACGCACTGCACCCACCAGAGAAGAGCCACTGCGCACGAATACTTCAGCCCAGGGACCACGTCCCCCCCCCAGAGATAAACCATAATAAATAAGCCAAATACAACGAACAACATGCCTTCTCTTCATTTGGGCGGGTAAACGATTACAGCAAGCGAAAGAACCAAGCGTCCCAGAAACAAATAATTTCTGTGACGGATCCTGGCAACGGCGAGCTACGCCCGTGCCACGAAAAGAGGTCGTTACAGTGGCGCCCGAGCAGGGACCTTGGTTTCTTTGTTGGAACAATCACCACCGAATCGTTTACCAGTCACCACAGCATGGTGGAACCCGGCAAACTCCCACGTGGCTGGGTATTCAACGTCCACAAGACCCAACTAGAAATATACGCAAAGGAGTTCGGCCTGGAACCCGAAACACTGGCCGAAGATCTGAGACGCCAAGTCTCTGAATTCGTCCGCAACCAAGAACACAGGGAACAAAACGATGCAATCCGTACCCGGATCCTGACCTTAGCACAGAAACACGCCCGGACACCGTCACCCGCGCCCCCCACGGCAGCCACGGCACCACCTCCGGCGATCCCCGGGGCGGCACTAGAAGCCGCAAAAACGAAATCGGAGCTCACGGGACCCCCGAACACTGAATTATCGCTCCCAGTACCACACCTACCGACCAGCCACACAATCCAGGCCGAGTCCCCCTCGTCCGCAAACCCGACGGGAAACATAGGGGAAACAGGAACAACAACAAGAGCCCCCACAGGCCCGAACAACACAAAGGTAGCGGCCATTAGCACCATACGTAGCTGGGGAGAGGAATTCGACGGTCGAGGAGACCCACAGGAATTTATTAGTCGCACCGAGGAACTGGCCCGTGCCTATGGCATCGAACTGGATCAGGCGGCAGGGGCCATGGTCATACTGCTCCGAGGCGATGCGCTCGACTGGTGGCATACTAGCCCAATAGAGATGCCGGATTGGGAATCATTCAAAAAGGAATTCCTACGGTACTACGTACCAACCAACTACCAGGAGCAGGCAATAGAGCAAATCACCCGACGACACCAGGGTTGGACCGAACCAGCCAAAGAATTTGTGCGGGAGATGCGCAAGATCATGCGATTCACCAGCCTGAGCGAGGAACAAAAGCTAGAATGGATCTATCGAAATAGTCGGATAGACTTCAAACACTACGCCAAGCGAAGGGAATTCGGAACTCTGGGGGAGTACCTACTCCTGGCTGAGGAGTTCGAACACCTACAAATCAGTAAGGCCACCTGGAACACGCCAGCTTACGGCATCCCCTTAACCCAAACGGTCGCCACAACCCCGACACTCGCCGACTTATGCCGCCGATGCAAGACCCCCGGACATGGCGCCCAAAGCTGCCAAAACCCACCAAAGCTCTTCTGCTGGATCTGTGGGCGGGATGGCATCCGCACCCGAGATTGCTGCCCACGAGCAGAGGGAAACGGCACACGCCCCAGGGATCAAAGCGGACACCCGGGGGCAGGGCACCAGGGAGTCCGCCCTCGACAAGCATAAAGTTCAATGGGCGCCGCCTACTAGCTCACGTCAGGATAGGCGAAACCCAGGTTTGGGGCGCCATCGACACTGGCGCCACCCGAAGTTTCATGAGTGAACCCATGGCCAGAAAGGTCGGAAAATACGGACGCTGGATCCCGACAGAAGGGGCAATCCAGCTGGCGGACGGGACGCACCGCCTGGTCACACAAACATTACAACTACAACTCGAATTAGGTGTAGAAAAACCCCAGGTCACTTTTCTCATCCTACCTGACGTAATTGGAGACATACTCTTGGGCGTGGACTTTCTGACTCAGTGCGGAGCCGAGATAACATGCGGCGGACTTACCACTACCTTGAGACCACACCCAAAGCGCAAGCAGAAAAAGAGAAGACGGCGCAGACCCAGACCAGAGATCACGACCCGCGAGAAACCTCCCCCCGAGGAACCAGAGATGCTGGGTTGGGCAATCGTGAACGAAGATCCCGACACCGACATCACCGACGCCGAAGTAGAACGCTTCTTGGAAAAGGAACTAGCACACTTCAAAGGAATGTCCGGCACCAGCTCAATCACAAGCCATCGCATCTACATGAAGGACGACCGGCCCATAAAGCAGAGGTACTTCCCCCGGAACCCAGCCATGCAAGCCATCATCCACAAACTGGTCAAGGAGCTCATAGACCAGGACCTAATCGAACCGTCCCACTCGGCATACAGCGCCCCAGTAGTGCTCGTACGAAAAAAGAATAACGAATGGAGGCTCTGTATTGACTACAGACAGCTGAACGCCCACTCGGAAAAGGATGCATACCCCGTCCCCAGGATGGACCACATCCTCAACCAGCTCCGAGAGGCCAAATATATCAGCACGCTCGACTTAAAGAGCGGGTACTGGCAAATCCCGATGGCCGCACAGAGCAAGCAATACACGGCATTTACGGTACCCGGCCTGGGCTTGTTTCAGTGGAAGGTCATGCCGTTCGGCCTACACACAGCCCCAGCCACGTTCCAGAGAGCCCTGGACAGCATTATCGGACCCGAGCTCCAACCGTTTGCCTTTGCCTACCTCGACGACATAGTGGTCATCGGGCGGACCAAACGGGAGCATCTGGAAAAACTACAAGAAGTGCTGCTACGACTTCGCAAAGCAAACCTCCGGATCAACCCAGAGAAGTGTCATTTCTTCAAAGACCGGTTGAAATACCTAGGGCACGTGGTTAGCGCACAAGGTATCCATACGGATCCAGATAAAGTGAAAGCGATCCGAGACCTACCGCGCCCACAAACGACACGAGAAGTCCACAGTTTTGTGGGGGTAGCATCATGGTACCGACGGTTTGTGGCAAACTTCACCGAGCTCGCAAAACCCCTGTACACATTAATAAAGAAGGGAAAAAAATTCGAGTGGACCCCGGAACACGAAGGAGCCTTCCATGCCCTCAAGGATGCGTTAACTGCGGCCCCAGTCCTAACCTGCCCAGATTTCACGAAGACCTTCGTCCTCCAAACCGACGCCAGTGATAGCGGTCTGGGGGCAGTGCTTACCCAAGAAGACGAGGAAGGGGAGCACGTCATCGAGTATGCGAGCAGAAAATTAAGAAAAGAAGAGCTCAATTACTCCGCAACGGAGAAAGAGTGCTTGGCCATATTCTGGGGAATCCACAAGATGAGGATGTACCTGGAGGGCTACCACTTCGTTGTAGTGACCGACCACCTTGCGTTAAAGTGGCTCAACTCAATCGAAAGTCCATCTGGACGGGTGGCACGGTGGGCGCTCGCCCTTCAACCATACTCGTTTGAGGTGAGGTATCGGAAGGGCAAGCTCAACGTTGTAGCAGACACGCTCTCACGATTCCCCATCGAAGAGGCTCACGGCATCGAGACGGCACCAGACAAGTGGATTCAGGATAAACTCATCGAGATAAATAAGACACCCTCAGCATGGCCGGATTATACCGTCGAGGAGGGACAGCTATACCGCCATATCCCATCACGGACCACAGATGAAGACATTCAACCCTGGAAGCTGTGCGTGGCGAAGCACCAGCGGGACCGTGTGCTAACCGAGAACCACTGCCAACCATCCGCCGGACACCTAGGCGTACGTCGGACCAAGCACAGGATCATGGCAAGATACTACTGGCCGGGAATGCACCGAGATATTGTGAACTTCGTGCACCAATGCCAGAACTGCCAACGGTATAAAGTATCGCAACAACAGGCATCCGGGAAAATGTTAACGAAAATCGCCCAAACCCCATGGGAGACAATCTGCGTGGATTTCGTGGGCCCGCTCCCAAGGTCAAGCCATGGGAACACGATGCTCCTCGTGTTCCTAGACAAGTTTTCCAAATGGGTGGAGATGACCGCGGTACGCAAAGCCTCAGCCGACATCGTACTCCGGGTGTTCAGAGAGCGAATCATGACACGCGGCGGAACCCCGAAGGTACTGATATCCGACAACGGCGTCCAATTCACCAGCCGCAAAGTAAAGGCGCAAATGGAAAAATGGGGCGTACAGCAGCAATTTACCGCACCCTACACCCCCCAGGAAAATCCCACCGAACGCGCCAACCGCACCCTCAAAACCATGATAGCGCAATTCACCGGTGACCGACACACACGTTGGGATGAGGCGTTGCCCGAAATCGTACTGGCATTCAACAGCAGTCGATCCGAAGCGACCGGCTACAGTCCGGCGTATTTACTGTATGGCCGGGAACTCAGACTCCCAGGAAACTTGTTCGACGAACTGACCAGGGGCTCAGCGCTTAACGAGGAGAATGCGGAGGAAAGGTGGGCCCGGATGAGGGAAACATGCGACCTGGCAAGACGAAACCTAGAGAGGGCCGCCCAAGACCAAGCACATTCATATAATCTAAGGAAACGAGACTGGAGACCCCAAATAGGTGACCTAGTGTGGGTTCGACAACACCCCTTATCAAAGGCAACCGACAATTTTGCGGCAAAACTCGCGCCCAAATTCGACGGGCCTTTCAAGGTGGCCGGCTTCGTGTCACCCGTCATCGCCATCGTCAAACACACCCAGACGGGGAAAAGCCAACGGGCATACGTGAACTTTTTGAAAAAATACAATCACACCGAAGCAGACGGGGACCTGCCCGAAACCGACAACCTGCCGGTCCAGCACACCTAAGACGAAACAAACCCAAGTCACATACGGACTCCCAGGCACCAACGGCCAAATCCCACATAGGCGGTCTGTCTCGTTCAAATCACGCGCCCACTTTCAACCAAACGGAACGCACGATAGGCGATGAATGCCCGATAACATTGCCCGCCGACGCTATCGATATCGCGTATTCTGCCACGATCAGCTGCGCCCACGCCGACTGCACCCCCAACGCCTATAAAAGCCGCATTAGAACGAGGGACGAGTCATTCGCAAAGCAAGAGCTCAAGCAGCAACATGGTGGACAAAAAACTGGAGGAAGCCCAAGAGCGGGGCCGGGAGAAGTGGACCCAGATCCACAGCCAGCAGCCAGCAACAACCCTGCTGCCCGTAAGCCACACGCCCAAACCCATAGGAAAGCGACGGATGAGTGTGGGTGCCGCCAAAGTGAGTCGCCAGACCCCGAGCCGGCGAGTCAGCATTCTGGTCCAGGCCGGGGAGGACACCAAATTACCGGACCGCGAGGCTGGGCTGTTCACCCCGCAAGGGAAAACACGCACCGCCCATAAACCCCCGACCAGCACCACAGCATCAGCCGGCGACGCTACTGCAACCCCAAAATCAATGGGTACCACGCTAGCAGCAGCCACCGGCACAGACCACGTCACATCAGGCGCCCCAACCGTGTCCCCAACAACACACGCAGGACCAGCAACCGCCCCGACTAGCCAGTCGTCTGGAACAGCGGCCACGAATACCACGCCTGCAGCAGCCACAGGCACAGCCACCGTCGCATCGGACATCCCTACAGCAACCACCACAACAACAAACATCGGACCAACGGCCGCCCCGACTAGCCAGCCGGCTGAAAAAACAAAACAAGCCGCGACTACCAAAAAATCGTCAAAAGCTAACCCACAGACGACCGCCCGAGGAAGCACCCCGACCAACTCCACCAAGGGCAAGCCAGCAGCCAGCGCAAAGGCCCCAGTATCTCTCCTGACACTGGTGCTCAAAAAGGCAACTGCCGCCAAAGCCACGGACCCCCGGCTGCCGCTGACGCCGATACGACCCGATGAACCACGGAACACCCCGGTTAGCCACACACGAAACCCACTCGAAGGCGTCGTGGCGGGAGCTACCGGTCGCATGAGCCGAATTCCAAAGCGCCCTCGGAACAACACCACTCCGACCCCGGCAAAGAAACCATGGCCGACGGAACCACAGATCCCATGGAGAACCCCCACTCGGCTCCCTGAAATACCACCACCAACCCTTCGCCGGGAGTCACTGCTACACAACGACAGGGTTCTCGTCAGGCTGCACAACAGGGCCCAACCAGCCACCCCACAATGGGACATAGAGACGCCTATCCCCTTGTCCGAGGAGACCAAACAAGCCATTTGGACAGCACGCGGCAACTGGCAGCCCGGAAGACGCACCACCTTACACCGGGTGGAGAGAGGGATCCCGATCCAGGTCCGAATAGGGCGCCAAGGAACCATCCAGGTCCACCAGGAGAAAACCCCGACCTGGTAAAGGAGGGGGGAGTGCGACGCCGTAGGCGCCCGCAACCTAGTGAATAAGCCCAAGCCGCACGAAGCGCACCACAGTTCCTCATAGTTCTTATTTTATTATAGATCCAAGCCGCACGAAGCGCACCACAGACCTTTAAATTAATACATTGTTAGCCCTCACATTTAATCAACATTTAATCCGCAACCTAGTGAATAAGCCCAAGCCGCACGAAGCGCACCACAGTTCCTCATAGTTATTATTTTATTATAGATCCAAGCCGCACGAAGCGCACCACAGACCTTTTCACATTTAATCATTTAGAAATAAGTTACTTGAAGCCCATGTTTAGAAAATAAGTTTACTCGAAATGACCCTTTTTACGTTCACATATAAATAAATCTACCCTATTCATTTAGAAAATAAGTCTATAAATATACCCTGTTAGAATTAGCCCACACATTTACTCATTTAGGAAATAAGTTTAATTGAAGCTCAACCTGTTTAGTTCATAAGCACAAATAATCATCCGAAAACATTTTTTATTTAACTCAATAGAAATAAGTCAAATAAAAAAATTCAAAGTACGCGCGCACCTTCAAACAATAGGGCGCGCGCGCCATCAATCGATAGGCAGCCAGCTGACCACAAGCGCAATCGACATCGATATCGCGCACGCTGCCACGATCAGCTGCGTTCGCTGCCGCCAGCAGCTGCACCAGCCGCCTATAAAAGGCGAAGCTCAGCGTGCTGGCAAGTCACTTAGTCCGCGGCTCTGGTCGAGTCAACATCTTGGAGTAGCAGATCAACAAGTAAGTACCAACTACCTCAACCACAGGGATCACTAGTGCGGTTTCCGAATCGGCTGTGATCGGCTCCAGGTGTGCGGTTTCCGAATCGGCATCTGTGTCTGGACAGGATTCCCGGCTGAATAGCGCCGTCGCTTGCCTGTCCAACTCCCACCCCGCGGTTTCCGAATCGGCGGTGGGCGAGCCACAGTGAGTGCGATCCCTGGATCCACTCCTGACCTTAAGATTTGGTTGGATGCACTGCACCCACAGCTGCCGTCATCTCTGGGACTCCCGTAGTGCGGTTTCCGAATCGGCTACGTCGCGCTCCCACACACGGGTCCAATAGTGCGGTTTTCGAATCGGCTTTGGTCGGCTCCGGATGCGCGGTTTCCGAATCGGCATCTGTGTCTGGACGGGATTCCCGGCTGAATAGCGCCGTCGCTTGCCCGTCCAACTCCCACCCCGCGGTTTCCGAATCGGCGGTGGGCGAGCCACAGGGTGTGCGGTTTCCGAATCGGCTCCCTGGCTGTGTGCAACAAGAGTGACGCACTGCATCCGGCAAAGAACTGACGCAATCGTTGGGACTCCCGTAGCGCGGTTTCCGAATCGGCTACGTCGCGCTCCCACACACGGGTCCAATAGTGCGGTTTTCGAATCGGCTTTGGTCGGCTCCGGATGCGCGGTTTCCGAATCGGCATCTGTGTCTGGACGGGATTCCCGGCTGAATAGCGCCGTCGCTTGCCCGTCCAACTCCCACCCCGCGGTTTCCGAATCGGCGGTGGGCGAGCCACAGGGTGTGCGGTTTCCGAATCGGCCCCTGGCTGTGTCCAACGAGATTGACGCACTGCATCCGGTAGGGTACAGCCCCGACACACGCGGGTAGGCCTGCTCCGACAAAGCGAGGCTTGGAACGACACCCGGTCACTGGGGTAGCGCCCACAGCGAGAATCCAGATCGGCCCCCGGCCCGATCCTCCAAGAACGACGCACTGCACCCACCAGAGAAGAGCCACTGCGCACGAATACTTCAGCCCAGGGACCACGTCCCCCCCCAGAGATAAACCATAATAAATAAGCCAAATACAACGAACAACATGCCTTCTCTTCATTTGGGCGGGTAAACGATTACAGCAAGCGAAAGAACCAAGCGTCCCAGAAACAAATAATTTCTGTGACGGATCCTGGCAACGGCGAGCTACGCCCGTGCCACGAAAAGAGGTCGTTACAAAACAAAAAAACAAAGGGTTATAGAGTTAAAGGGGAAAAGAAAAAAAATAAAAACTTATTTCCTTTTTCGATGGTGTTATACTTAAGCACGTCCCTTTTAATGCTTAGAAAAAGAAAAAAAAAAAAAAAAAAAAATATAAAAAAAAAAAAAGTTATTTTTTTAAAAAACAAAATAATATAATAAAAACAAATAAAATATTTGATCTGTTTTCTGGCCCCCCAACACCTCTCGCACACCCACACAAACACTTGGACGTACTTTTTACACAACCACACCCAAAAAAAAAAAAAAAGAATTAAAAACAGGGGCCGGTGGTTTTTTTTTTTTTCCTAACCACCCAACGAAATCATTGCTGTTGCTAACGCTTAGAAATTGGCGCGCGCCTGTGCAGCTGTTTACAAGTAAAGCGCCCTCCCCTACAATTGGTTAGGCATATTAAATTTTGAAAAAGTTTGCCACCAATTTTTGTCGTCTAAATTATTTTCCATAATTAGTTCAGTGGGGATCATAGGTAGTGTACCAACTCCCCTACACCTATTATTTGAGCATACTAGTTTTCAAAGAAGGAATAATAGTTGTATGTGAAAATGTCACCTGATCCAGAAGATCAGAAAAAATCCCTAGCTTAGGACGTAAATTAGTGGAATTGGAGTGCAGATTAGAAGTCCTAAATAAATACATTGAAAAAGCAAGTCAATTACAGGCAAAAATTGACGAGCTTGATGATGAAGATGAGGATGGTGCAGAATTAGAAGAAATGTGTATTTTGACAAAGGCCGGTCTACTATCCCTAATTACTGCAGTCAAAACGGCAAGTGCTGATAAAAAGACAGAAGAAACGGCTACCAATACCGTACAAACACGATCTCGTATCCCGAATTTGTCGTTACCGAAGTTTAGTGGAAAATATTCGGAATATAAACATTTTATTAGCCTTTTTGAGACTTTAGTTCATAAAGATGACTCAATTCCACCGATAGAGAAATTTAATCAATTAATTTCTTGTCTGTCAGGTGAAGCTCTCGGAACTGTTAGAACATTTCAAGTCACCGCGAACAATTACGAGAAAGCATTAGCAAGCTTAAAAAATGTATATGACAACGACTGCCTTATATTAAGGGACCACATTTCAGCGTTGTTCGGTCTTCCCAAAATTGTCTCGCCCACAGCATCGGCCTTGCGAAGCCTTATCGACACAGTTTCGGCTGTGTATGGGTCATTGCTGACGATTGGCGATGACACAAAGATCGCAAATGCTATGCTAATTCATCTAGTTATGAACAAAGTCGATCCAGTGACCAAACGAAAATGGGAGGATCAACTTGATTTTGATAAGCTTCCGCTATGGGTAGATTGCGAGAAGGTGTTAAATCGCAGATACCAGCATATGTCAGCTGAAGAGTCTACCAAACCAACTTCAGAAGCGAAGCCAATTCAAAGCAAGCATAACCGTACCTCATTTTCGTGTTCTGCGACTCAACCCCCATCAAAAAATGCCAAAAAATGTGTGTATTGCAATTCAGAAGGGCACTCGATTGGGAATTGCTCTTCGTTCTCTTCTTTATCAGTCGCACAAAGGTTTGAGTTCGCAAAGTCAGCTCCCTTATGTATAAACTGTCTACAAAGGGGTCATACTGTTGCAAGGTGCAAGACAGCAAAGTGTCGAGTTTGTAGCCGTTCACATCATACGCTCCTCCACAGATATACAGCTGTTAGCAACAGTTTAGCGTTACCACCACCATCCAATGACCAAACTTCCAATACAGATCACTCTTCCACATCACATGCTATGCATGCGACGGCTTTAGAGAAGGTGATTTTGGCTACGTCAATCGTTAATGTTCGAACTAAAAGCGGTGAACTAATATTGGCTCGAGCTCTGCTCGACTCTGGTTCGCAAACAAACTTCGTGACAGAAGAGCTTGCACAACGATTGCAGATACGTAGGGAAGATTCATGTATCAGCTTGCTAGGAATTGGCGAAGCCAATTCTCAAGTCAAGAAAAGATACATACTGTGGTGAAGTCGCGAGTTAATTGCAGTGAGTTTTCAGCCGATTTTTGGATATTGAAATCGATTTCGAGCTATCAGCCTGACCACACAGTAAACGTGAGCGGCTGGAATATTCCTGAAAACCTACAATTGGCGGATCCCTACTTTTATAAGCCACAAAAAATAGACATGTTGATAGGAGCTGAAACATTTTTTGAACTTTTAGCTATCGGTCAGATTAAACAAGGTCCAAATTGTCCGATCTTACAAAAAACCCTTCTTGGTTGGATTGTGTCTGGACGATATACATTGAACTCGTCTAACGGCCAAGAGAAAGTGGTAAATCTAAGTTGTCAAGAGGATTCGATAGCTTCTATAGATAGAACATTGCAAAAATTTTGGTCACTGGAAAGCCTCCCATCTTCAAACAAGGTTATGTCTCCAGAACAACAGTTGTGTGAGAAACATTTCACAAATAATGTGGAAGTTTTACCATCAGGTCGCTTCCAAGTAAGACTGCCGTTTAAGTCTGATCCTAAGCTATTGGGCAACTCATTTGAAGTTGCAAAACGGCGGTTTTTGTCGCTCGAAAGAAGATTGTCCCGAGACGATCATGTAAGGGAAATGTACATGAATTTCATGGAAGAGTACCTTTCATTGGGACATATGACAGAAATTGAGAACAAAATTCCTAACATTCCTCACTATTTCATTCCGCATCAGTGCGTCTTGAGACCAGAAAGTACGTCCACACAGCTGCGCGTTGTCTTTGACGCGTCGTGCAAGACGTCTACTCATGTTGCGTTGAATGACATCCTGATGGTCGGTCCTACGATCCAGGAGGAGCTATACTCGACTCTACTCCGCTTCAGACTAAATAAATATGCGCTAACTGCGGATATTAAAAAGATGTATCGCCAAGTAATGGTTAATGAAGCGGATAGACTGTTTCAGCTCATAGTATGGAGGAGAGATCCATCTGAGTCTTTGAGAATTTTTGCATTGAACACTGTGACTTATGGCACTGGGCCAGCCCCTTTTCTTGCCATCCGGTGTTTAAAGAGGTTGAGTGAAAGTGCCCAAGTCTCCCACCCAAAAGCAGCAAACGTTATTCGGACCGATTTTTATGTCGATGATATGTTGACTGGTGCTGGTTGTGTCGAAGAACTAAAGACGATTAAGTCTGAAGTATCTCAGGTGTTGCAAGAGGCAGGGTTCGAACTAGCAAAATGGTTTTCGAACTGCCCTGAGATTTCCGCATCCGAGAGCACAGTCAAACCAATAACGATCTCAGACTCAGACTCAACAAAAGCGTTAGGAATTCTTTGGCTACCTCATGAAGATGTCTTCAAATTTAAGCTGGACGAATCTTGCATGAGTGTACGAGCGACAAAACGGAACATTTTGTCGGTGACGTCAAAACTTTTCGATCCCCTCGGATTGCTTAGTCCCCTTATTATAAAAGGAAAGATCTTACTGCAAGAACTTTGGTTATTGAAACTGGACTGGGATGAATCGATTCCAATGAAATTGGAAACTGAGTGGGAAGCTCTTAAACAAACTTTGTCGGATATACAAAAGGTGGCCGTTCCACGATTTGTACATATGGAGCCGACGTCACCGATTCAAATTCATGCCTTCGCCGATGCTTCTATGAGAGCATATGGTGCGTGTATTTACGTTCGTTGTTTGACTGCAGAAGGTTTTAAAGTGTCATTGTTGACCTCTAAATCGAAAGTAGCGCCGCTCAAGACCAAAACCCTTCCAAGGCTTGAGTTATGTGCCGCTCACCTTTTAGCAGAACTCTGTCATCGAGTCAAGCCCTGGATTAAGGCTCCGATCGAACGCATTGTGCTATGGTCAGACTCAGAAATAACACTTCATTGGATTCGGTCACATCCCTCTTCGTTGTCTACCTTTGTTTCGAATAGAGTGGCTGAGATTCAAGAGTGGACAGAGAACGCAACGTGGCGGCATGTACCAACAAAGCAGAACCCAGCAGATATTGTATCTAGAGGTTGTGACGTTAATGAGTTTATGGAGTCAATTTGGTTGACTGGTCCATCCTTTTTATTAGAACCGGAAGAAGATTGGCCTAAAAACCCTCATTTTTCGTTGTCAAAAGAGATCCTTGAGATGGAAGTTCGGAAATCAGCTGTCGGGCTGACAGTTGCCAAGAAAAATTCAGAGTTGTTGGACATCATCGAGGGATACTCGTCACACCTTAAACTGCTGAGAGTGTTCGCTTATATGTTCCGCTTTATCCGAAAATGTAAAGACAAAACAATCCAATTTGAAAATATTCCTTCAGCACTTGAACTAAAAGAAGCATTTGAGAAAATAGTCGAAATTGTTCAAAAACATGAATTCGAAGACGACATAGAAAGGGTTAGAAAGAGCGCGCGTGTAGGCCCAAGTCTTCAGCGATTAAATCCCTTCATCCATGAGTGTCGGGGAACTTGGTGTGCCTTTTCGTTGTTGCGAGTTGGGGGGCGGCTAGTAAATGCTCCTATTTCGTACGATGCCAAGTTTCCGATTTTGTTGACGAAGCGCTCGCAGTTTGTGCAGAGCTATGTCCGTTATCTTCACCAGACCAACTTCCACTCAGGCCCTAGAGCACTCGTAAGCCAACTCAGAGAGCGACTGTGGCTAGTTAACGCTCAAGAGGTCTGTCGTCAGACAGTGCGATCATGCATCCGTTGCTTCAAGTGCAAACCTCAACTGCTGACGCAAATTATGGGAAATTTGCCTGCAGATCGGCTTCGTGCTCTCCGCCCATTTTCTTCATGTGGCGTTGATTTTTGTGGCCCTGTTAATACGTCTCTTAAGATTCGTGGAAAGCCTCCGTATAAGTCTTATATAGCTCTTTTTGTGTGTTTTGCATCCAAGGCGGTACATCTAGAACTTGTATCAGACTTATCAACTGACTCTTTTTTATTGGCTTTTCCAAAGGTTCGTTGGTCGCCGCGGCGTTCCCCAAGTCGTCCATTGCGACAATGCGACGAACTTCGTCGGAGCGAGTCGCCACTTCGAGGATCTGAGAAGGAAGATAGAGGCAGAAGAGGGCGCAATTCGGGCATTCGCGTCAAGGAGCGGATGCACGTTTGCGTTCATACCTCCAAGGGCGCCGCATTTCGGGGGACTATGGGAGGCAGGTGTAAAAACTGCCAAGAGCCTACTCCAACGGACGGTGGGCAGCGCGCTCCTAAGCGCAGAAGAGCTTCAGACGGTGCTGGTGGGAGTCGAGGCAGCGATGAACTCTCGACCACTGGGTCCGCTGAGCCAAGACCCAAGCGATGGAGAGGCTCTCACCCCCGCGCACCCTGCTGATAGGCGGACCGTTGATCGCGCCACCAGCAGTCGGGACCCCGGACCAGGAGGGTCTCAGCTGCTTGAAGCGATGGCGGCTTGTCTCGTCTCTCAGGCGAACGTTTTGGCAGCGTTGGTCCCGGGAATACGTGCTGGGACTGCAGACCCGGGCCAAGTGGCACCAGCAGAAGCCGAACGTCGCGGAAGGAGACCTCGTCGTCGTCGCAGAGGACAACATGCCTCCCCAACAGTGGCTCCTGGGCAGGGTAACAGCCACTCACGCCGGGCAGGACGGCGTGGTCAGGGTCGTCGACGTTAAGACGACCACTGGAGGCACCTACAAGAGGGCTATCCACAAGCTGGCCCCTCTTCCAAGCTGTTGAAGCCTGTGCAGCCCTTCAATGGGGGCGGTGTTGACGCAGATGGCGTGTTAAGTTTAAGTAGTTTTAATTATTTGGAAATTTATTGAAGTTATTTTTTGAAGTCTAGTGTAAGTTAGTTTAGGGCGGAGCGGGAGCGCAATAAAACTCTCTTTTCGTCGCTCTGAGCGAATTCGCCCCGTTTCGCCACCCTAGCTTAAGATAGGCTTTAAAGAAATTGTTGAAGTTATTAAATTAGTTGTCGTTAACCACTGAAACTGAGCGCAGCTATTTCGTTTATCGTTGTCGAATTGCCAGATTAAAATTTATTAATTTTTATTCAAACGTTTTTTCGAATCTTTTTTGGTCTATAAAAACTCTTATAGAAATTCAAAAAAAAAAAATCAAATTTTATTTTTTTAACTTTTCAAACCAAAAAAAAAAAAAAAAAAAAAAAAAAACAAACAAAAAATTTGGGGAGGTTGTTTAGAAGGTTGGTAAAAAAATTTTTTTTGTTAGAATAAGAAAATAAAAAAAAAAAAATAAAAAAAAAAAATAAAAAAAAAGATAATAAAAAGGAAAATGGAAAGAAAAGAAAGAGGAGGAAAAAAAAAAAAAAAAAAAAAAAAAAAAAAACAAGGGGGGGAAAAAAAAAAAAAAAAAAAAAAAAAAAAAAAACAAAAAAAAAAAAATTTTTTGTTAAAACACTTTTTTTCTTTTGATAAATAGTTGGTCAAAAAAAAAAGGGGGAAAAGAAAAAAGGGTATATAAACCCGGGGTTTTTTTTTGATAAAAAAAATATATACTTTATATGGTCGGAAATGATTCCCTTCTGCCTGTTATTTGCACGACTTTAGTATACCCTTTCTTTTTAATCTTGGAGTAAGCCCGTCTTGAGCTTGAAAATTCAATCTCGACTTCCAGGATATTCTACACAATTCAATCCTGTAAGGATTGACTCATGCCTTTCGAACTTGAATTATTCCAAATGTGCTCACTTCAATCCCCTTCAAGATCACATGTCTATTAAATTGGAGAGCGAGAGTGAACAACCGATGGGGTTGGTGGTGGGCGATGAAATGCCATTCCATTCATGTTCAGTGGGCGCGTGGTCGTGGGTTTGAATCCCAGTTGAGCACAACAATTTTAATATATATTTGTTTTTTTCAGAAGTCTTAAATAAACCAAGTTAAAAGTTGATAAGGATGTCCTATGGCCTATGGCCTGGCGAAGAAAAGGAAGAAGAAAGAGTTGTCTTTCCTCAAATTAAAATGTCAACCATGCCAAAAATGATACAGATTAAATTATGTTTTTTTCTTAAACTTTTTGCTAATTCAATCTCCTAAAGGACTAACCCGGTATAATTGTAATCTTTCTTGGGATCAAAAAGGCGGATCAAATCAATCCTTGTTCTGGTCGGTTCAAGCATATCAGGGATTACGTTGTTGTTTGGTTCTTTCATTAATTTCATTAATTAAATAAATTGTTCAATTCTCAAAACTATAGAGTCAGCCCCCTTTGTAAGGCTCTCTTATATTCTCTCTCTATCGCCTTCTATTCTTGTACTTACATGCATATTGAAACGGCGGCTGCTGCCTTTGCTGCAGTCGCCAAATTAAAGTTAGTTGAAAATTTGAAATCAAAGTAAAAGGAAGTGCGTTTGTTTGTGGTACAAGACGGGTTCAAGGTTCAACAAGTAACCTGAAAAAATACGATCGAGTTGTTGAGAGACCATTTTGAGGTCTCGTTAGCATCTCCGCCAGTGTTTTGGATTTGGCGGATCATTTTGGCGCCCCCGGGTGGACAGTTGGATTGGGAAGCATTTGGCCACACCTTCGTGTGGTGTGGTTTGATTCTCACAAAGAGTATTCCCATTTAATTGGAGTTTTAGTGAAAAGTCTCATCTCAGAGTTGTATAAATTTGGTCATTGGAAATTTTAAAATTTATTGTTTGAGCATTAGAGCAAATCTTAAGTACTTGGACTGTAGGAAAAAGCACCCAATTAGTTTTTGCAATGGGAAATTCTAAAGAGGATAAAGATGATGCGGCAAACAACGAGTCACTAATCCTAACTGGGTTACTGGCGAAGCATAACAATGTTTCCAAAGATATCAAGCGGATAAAGGAGACCATGAAGAACTTAAAGAAGCCAGGAAAGCCGATAAACCAGTCTGAATTAAAATGCCGTATAGAGATTTTGGAAAAATATATTGATTCTGCGCTTCAGGTTCAAGATGAATTAGATCAAATTGGTCCTGATCTTGTATCGCGGGCAGAGTTGGAAACTCTGTGCATTTCCACTAAAGGGTTGTTGTTGTCAATGGTGAGCCAGCCCACACCTCCACAGCAAATGAGTGCAAACTCTACTATGAATATGTCACTGTCTCAAACCAGGTATTTGCCGAAGATCAAATTGCCAAAATTCGGAGGAACGTATTCCGAATTTAAAAATTTTATTGGGTTGTTCGAGAACTTAGTGGATAACGACTTGTCAATGTCCAATATTGAGAAATTTCATCATTTGCATTCCTGTCTAGAAGATGAAGCATTAGGTACAGTGAGCGCGTTTCAAGTCTCTGACGAAAACTACCCAAAGGCATTTAGTGCGCTAAAACGTGTATACGACAATACATGTCTGATTTTTTTTGACACTTTAGCCAAGCTGTTCAAATTGCCAATAATACAAAAACCTTCAGCATCTGCTTTGCGAAGTTTGATAGATAGTGTCTCAGCGATTTATGGTTCTCTTCAGACATTAGGAGATGACACTCAAATTGTACACGCTATGCTAATTCAGATCATAATAAGGAAAGTTGATGCAAGGACAAGATCGCGATGGGAAGAAAACTTGAACTATACAGAGATTCCAACTTGGGACGATTGTGAACTTGCCCTTAACAAGCGGTATCAGCACCTATCTGCTGAGGAAACAACATCTGGTAGGCCTAAATCGCAAAGTGCAGCTCAAGCTGATCGACCTTCTGCAAAAGGCAACAAAACTGTTTTATCAGTAACAAAGCCTGTTGAGAAATGCCTTTTTTGTGAGGCCAGCGATCATTTTATACAAGCTTGTAGTTCGTTTGAGGCACAATCTTGTCAACAGCGCTTTAAATTCGTGAAAAGTTGTCCCTTGTGTATAAATTGTTTACGAAAGGGTCATTCTGTTTCAACTTGCAAGGCTAGTGTCTGCAGAGTCTGTTCCAAGCCGCATCATTTTTTGTTACATAGATATGAAACAAACGCAAGCCAGGTTTTAGCTTCCAGTCATATTGCATCAGCACCAGTCGTTGCTCCAGAACATTCTTCGTCCGTTAATCATGCGGCAAAAGAGAACTCAGATCAAATAATATTGGCCACAGCAGTTGTACGTGTAATGAACAATTCTGGTTCATATGTGATGGCTAGAGCGTTATTGGACTCTGGATCACAGGTTAACTTTATGACTGAAGAATTAGTAAGCCGATTGCAGTTGTCAAGGGAGCGAAAGAATATTAATTTGTTGGGAATTGGAAAGTGCAAGTCACAAGTTCGACATGCAGTACAGACAACTATTGCATCACGAGTCAGTTCCTTTGTAATGACGACAGATTTTGGCGTTCTAAAGTCTATCTCTTCGTACCAGCCAGAAAAGGTGGTAGTTGATGTGTCTATCCCTGAAAACATGGAGCTTGCTGATCCATTGTTCTATAAACCACAATGCATAGACATTTTGCTTGGAGCAGATGTTTTTTATGACCTATTGGAGACAGGTCGAATAAAAGGTGCACAAGATTCACCTACTTTACAGTCCACTACATTGGGGTGGATTGTTTCAGGTCGCTGTCAGGCTGTGGGGCCATCGGAACAGCGTGCATCTTCACATATGACTTTTTTAGAGGATTTGACTCCATACGATGCAATTCTCAAAAAATTCTGGGAGTTGGAGGAAGTTCCAAACGTGACAAAATCACAGCTTTATACCCCAGAACAAGTGCTTTGTGAGAAATCATTTAACGAATCCGTTACACGATTGCCCTCGGGACGTCTTAGTGTGTCATTGCCATTTAAGTCTAGTCCAACTTGCCTCGGGTCATCTTATGAAACCGCTAAGCGGAGATTTCTTGCACTTGAGCGAAGATTGGCAAAGGATTCTGAGGTTCATGCAATGTTTATTGCTTTTATGAAAGAGTATATGTCATTAGGCCACATGACTGCCATAAACGACACAGTTCCGAGAGAAACGCACTATTTTATACCGTATCAATGCGTGTTAAGACCGCAAAGCACTTCCACAGCACTTCGAGTTGTATTTGATGCATCCAGCAAGACATCCTCGCAAATGTCTCTGAATGACATTTTAATGGTAGGGCCGCCCATTCAACCCACTCTGTACGCTACACTGTTGCGATTCCGGCTACGTCCGTATGCGTTAACGGCGGACATTAAGAAAATATATCGCCAGGTTGAAATAGATGAAGCTGATCGCAAGTTTCATCTAATTGTGTGGAGAGAATCACCAAATCAACCTCTTACAGTGTTCCGATTAAACACCGTGACATATGGTACAGCGTCAGCTCCGTTTTTGGCAGTCCGATGCTTAAAGTATCTAAGCGATCTACATGCTGAATCGTCTCCTGTCGGGTCTAAATCGTTGGCCAACGACTTCTATGTAGATGATTTGTTGTCAGGTGCGTTTTCCACTGAGGATTTAAATCGTTTGAAGGACGAACTGTTGGCTATTTTGGAACCATTTGGGTTCTCCTTGGCAAAATGGGCATCAAATTGGGATGGATCCAAGCTCAAGCTGGTGACACTCCGATCGATATTGGCGATCAGGATGATGCCAAAACGTTAGGGCTGAGATGGAACACCAAGGAAGACCAATTTAAGTATACCATGAAGGATGTCCCTGAAGTAGTACCCACTCGACGATCTATATTATCGTTTGTGTCGAGATTATATGATCCCCTTGGCTTGTTAAGTCCCATTATAACACGCGCAAAAATGCTAATGCAAGAAATTTGTTTGTTAAAGGTCGGTTGGGATGATCCAATACCTGCCCGCTTAATTCCTGAGTTGGAGGCAGTGAAGGCTTGTTTTGCTGAGGTGGACTCAGTAGCCGTACCGTGACACATTGGTGTCACGAGGGATTCTACATGTGAGATTCATGGGTTTGCAGATGCATCAAGCAGGGCATATGGATGTTGCCTGTACGTGCGTATTCCCAATGGAGATGAAACCATTGTCAGGTTGCTCACCTCAAAGTCAAGGGTGGCTCCTCTGAAAACTTTGACTATTCCACGACTGGAGTTGTGTGCAGCACATCTGTTGGCAACGCTGTGGGAGAAGGTCAAGCAGCTTGTGGACTTGCCAATCAAAAGTGTTACTTTTTGGTCCGATTCGGAAGTTGTGTTGCATTGGCTGCAGACACACCCGTCTCGATTAAATACGTTTGTTGCCAACAGAGTGGCCAATATACAAGAACTAACGCCAGAGGTTGAATGGCGTCATGTGCCAACGAAACAGAATCCCGCAGACCTGGTATCCCGAGGATGCTCAACATCGGAACTCATCGCGTCCATTTGGTTCGATGGGCCAGAATTTATGAGGATGGAACGCACAGATTGGCCCATAAATCCACATTTTGCGAATGAACTACCTCAGGCAGCTTGCATGGAGCTTAAAAAGAGCGCAATAATCGCGGCCGATGTCGCATCCGCTACCGTGATGATAACTTCATCTACTGCCCAGGATCCCATTGTCGAGCGCATAGACAAGAAGTCGTCGTATCCAAAAATCTTGAGAATAGTCGCATATGTCTTGCGATTTATCCGTGGAAAGAATTGTAAATATGAATCTGTCGTTGTAGGAGCTGAAGAGCTTGAGTCAGCATTTTTGGCAATAATTTCTATACTACAGAACATGTATTTTCCAGACGAATTTAGCAAATTGAGCAAATCTGCACCACTGAAGCCCTCACTCCAAAAATTGAGTCCGTTCGTGCACCAGCATGTCTATGGTGAACGTGTCTGGTCGCTTTTACGTGTTGGAGGCCGGTTATTAGAAGCTCCATTACCACACAATGCAAAGTTTCCATTGCTGATGCCCAAAGAGTCTCTTTTTATAAGGCTTTTCGTATCATATCTGCATCAAAAACATTGTCACGTAGGACCTAGAGCTTTGGTAGGAATTCTTCGACAGCATGTTTGGGTAATTGATGCTCGACGACTCTGTAATTCTGTGGTCAGAAAGTGCATCCAGTGCTTTCGGTACAAACCGACCCTAGCATCTCAAATAATGGGAAACTTACCCGCTGATCGACTACACGTAAATAGACCCTTTGAGATCAGTGGAGTGGACTTTTGTGGTCCAATACGGGTGACTCTGGGAATTCGGGGAAAATCTCCAGTTAAAATGTACATTGCAGTCTTTGTGTGCTTCACATCTAAGGCTGTACATTTAGAGCTTGTTTCTGATCTGACGGCTAATTCTTTTATTATGTCATTATCCAGATTCATTGGTCGGCGTGGACCTGTCCGGAAACTGTATTCCGACAACGCGACCAATTTTGTCGGTGCTGCTCGCATGCTGAGTACGTGGACGGACTTGGACGAGAAGTTCAAGAACACCATCATGGAGTTTGCCGCCACCAGAGGGATCACTTTCGTGTTTATCCCACCGAGAGCACCTCATTTCGGAGGACTGTGGGAGGCGGCCGTCAAGTCGGCCAAAACACTGCTGATCAAGGCCATTGGCAGCGCAGCTCTCAGGCAAGACGAATTGGAAACCGTCCTGGTGGGAATCGAAGCCATTCTCAATTCGAGGCCAATGGTCGTCGACAACACCAGCCCCAACGATGGCGAAGCAGTCACTCCAGCACATCTCCTAATCGGAACAACTCTCGTAGCGCTGCCATCCGCGTTGCCAGAGCCAGTCACAGACGACAAACTGAGCTACTTGCAGCGATGGCAGAGGATATCCGCAATCAAGCAGCGATTCTGGATCGACTGGACACGCGACTACCTGCTAGGGCTACAGCAGCGCGTGAAGTGGACCAAAGAAACACGCAACGTGGAACCAGGCGAGGTCGTTCTCATCTACGAGGACAACGCTCCTCCTCAACAATGGCTAATAGGAGTCGTAGAGGAAGCCATCAAAGGCGCTGATGGAAAAGTGCGAGTAGCGACCGTTAGGACCAAGGCTGGCTTGTTCAAGAGAGCCATTCACAAGTTGGCACCCCTACCGGTCGAGTCTGCAGGTCCTGGTGCTGCAACGTCGAGTGATCCAGTAATGAAGCAGACATTGTAAATATGCCCTTCAGGCCATTAAATTCACTTCTAATATGCCCTTCAGGCGAATCCAGAAATATGATTGTTTGAATTGAAGCCCTGCGGCCATTCAACGCGGCCGATGTTTGGTTCTTTCATTAATTTCATTAATTAAATAAATTGTTCAATTCTCAAAACTATAGAGTCAGCCCCCTTTGTAAGGCTCTCTTATATTCTCTCTCTATCGCCTTCTGTTCTTGTACTTACATGCATATTGAAACGGCGGCTGCTGCCTTTGCTGCAGTCGCCAAATTAAAGTTAGTTGAAAATTTGAAATCAAAGTAAAAGGAAGTGCGTTTGTTTGTGGTACAAGACGGGTTCAAGGTTCAACAAGTAACCTGAAAAAATACGATCGAGTTGTTGAGAGACCATTTTGAGGTCTCGTTAGCATCTCCGCCAGTGTTTTGGATTTGGCGGATCAGTTGTTTTCATTACCGCTTAGGAATGATTGGATCCCGTATGGATTGATTTTTTTTTTGAGTGTTTGAGTAACGGGTATAAAAACTCATTGATGAATATAATCATCAATATGCCTCTTTGCAAATGTTTATTCATCAGAGGTGATTTTCACTTACTCGAACTTGATTATACTCAGAGTCCCAACAATACAATTGAGTTAAACTCAACGGCGAACATTTTGAGTATACAAGTTTGATGCATTGAACGCGAAGCCAGTTCGGGTGTTGATTAATGTATGAGCGATTTGCATTTGAATGATGCCGTTTTCTGGTGCAGCCATACCAGGTACATACCATAATATAGGTAGTAGTGGATCTGGTTATGGTTACGAAAAAAGTTCTGTTGCAGCAACCTAAAATAACGGACTCTGTATCTTCTTTCAAAAACAAAACGCCCCTATAATTTATTTAAAACTGTTGTTATCTCTTTCTATTTTAAGAACTTTTTTTATATATCAGAAAAAAATTAGGTACTGCAATGTGGTCCATTTCATGGTGGAATTATACCAGGTGAAGTCATTAGAGTAGCCTGCCTCTTTTTGGGGTACCAGTTGAATGGTGAAAAACAATCAGTAGCAAATGGCATGGAGCAAAGAATATTAGAGAGAACGTTTGCGCTGCCTCTCAATTTTGCTGGTGCTAAACGATAGTGCCCAAACAGATACTTATAGTGCCCAAAAAGATACTTCAAAGTGCCAGTAGGAAATCACTGTGGTTAGAGGGAGACGACCATAACCCAAATGTATCCAGAGAGAGAGAACAGCTGACCAAAAAGTATCTAGAGAGTGTAAATAAGAACGAACAGCTGACAATTTTCTGACAGAAGCGGTGTCGACTAAACAACCTTTCTCTCTAGTATTTTTTGCTCCATGCAAATGGGATTTCAATGTGATAGGTTGTCTCCACGCATGATTTTTGTTTAATTTTGAATGAAATGCGGTGTTTGTTGTTGTGTAAGGAGAGGGGCGTCTTGGACTTTTTTTTGCTCATAAAGCAAATTGATACATATTGCCAATGACCATCTATCCCTACACCCAAAAAAATTTGTATCAATATCACTCTGATACACGTTGTCTCAAATCGAAACTGAAACTAGTATCATTTTTTTTGTGTCAATGCAAAGCTAGAAAGTATTAGATTGAAACTTCGAATATTTATTTGATGCGCAGAAGTATTAATTTGAAACTAAACAATTTTTATACCCTTGCAAAGGGTATTATAATTTTGCCCAGAAGTTTGCAACGCATTGAAATATTCATTTCCGACCCTATAAACTATATATATTCTTGATCAGGGTGACGAGCTGAGTCGATTGAGCTTTGTCCGTCCGTCTGTCCGTCTGTCTGTCCGTCTGTCTGTCTGTTTCTACGCAAACTAGTCTCTCTGTTTTAAAGCTATCGAGCTGAAACTTTGCACAGAGTCTTCTTTTTTACTGCACACTGCTAATATGTCGGAACCGACCGGATCGGATGACTATATCTTATAGCTGCCATAGGAACTATCGGTCGAAAAGTGGTTCTTTGTGAGAAAAACTTTTTTGCATTTAATGTTAGAGTGTCTCACTTCAGCGATTATTAATATTACACGCTTTCACATAGATTTGGAAGTTTTTGTCAAAATCGGATGACTATATCTTATAGCTGCCATAGGAACTATCGGTCGAAAAGTGGGTCTTTGTGAGAAAAACTTTTTTGTTTTTAATGTTAACGTGTCTCACTTCATCAATTATTAATATTATGCGCTTTTACAAAGATTTGGTAGTTTTGGTCAAAATCGGATGACTATATTCTATAGCTGTCATAGGAACTATCGTTCGAAAAGTGGGTTTTATTTAGAAAAATAGTTTGTTTTAATGCTGGCGTTCTTAAACTCTGATGTATTAAAACATTTGCAAGGGTATAAAAACTTCGGCAAAGACGAAGTTAGCTTGGCCTTCTCGTTTTTTATTTCGAAAATTCGATGAGTGTATGAATTGTAATACGAAGCATGCCGAACATCGCTGCTGGCGATGCTTGACATGTCACATTTAGTGATTTTACTTTTTGTGTAAACAAATATGTACTTAGTTAAAAGTAAAGTCAATGGACTTCAAATGGCGCATATTTGCAAGGTAAGTATAAGCAGCTGAGTATTCATGTCGTTTTTTGAAAATATATGTAAATAACAAATATAACTGTTTAGACAGGGTACAGAACAAGCCACAATGCTGCTGTGACCGCGCTTTGCAAGACAACGTACAATGCGAGAGGTGCAAAACCAAGAAAGCTTCAGAACAGGCGTTTTTCGCGTTTTTACTCAAGGTCTCTGAAGGCGTAAACTGCTGCATGTACGGCAGGGTTCCCCCAGAAGAGAGCGCGTAAATGGTGACTTCTGGTTAAGCAACATTCGCGTGGACACGAGGCATACAGTGAGAGACAAATGTTTCCACTTAGAGGGATGTCCACACTTGACGAATTCAATTTAATAGTGTATTTGACAGAGTTTGAAATAAAAAAATAGAGGGAAGCTAACTTCGGCTGTACCGAAGTTTATATACCCTTGGAGCATGATATATGCTGCCAGTTTGATATATGGCTATACGATATATTCATCAAAAAAGTTTTTCTCACTAGAACTACATTTTGGACCGATCGTTCCTATGGCAGCTATATCCAATTTAAATCAAACTTGACAAAATTGTGTGGTAGTATATAATATAGATTTGTACAAAGTGGGAGCGATAGCAATGAAAACAAAAAAGTTTTTCTTACTAAGACTTTTTTTCAGATCTATCTTTTGTATGGCAGCTATACTATATAGTTGTCCGATTTTGATAAATCTAGATGAAATTATGTGAAATCATAGAAAACTTATAAATACGGGGGTTGGGAGCGATAGCATTGAAAACAAAAAAAAATTTTCTCACTAAGACTTTTTTTCAGACCTATCTGTTGTATGGCAGCTATACTATATAGTTGTCCGATTTTGATAAATCTCCGTGTAATTATGTGAAAACATAGAAAATTTATAAATACGGGGGTTGGGAGCGATAGCATTGAAAACAAAAAAAAATTTTTCTCACTAAGACTTTTTTTCAGACCTATCTTTTGTATGGCAGCTATACTATATAGTTGTCCGATTTTGATAAATCTCCGTGTAATTATGTGAAATCATAGAAAATTTATAAATACGGGGGTTGGGAGCGATAGCATTGAAAACAAAAAAGTTTTTTTTACTTAGACTTTTTTTCAGACCTATCTTTTGTATGGCAGCTATACTATATAGTTGTCCGATTTTGATAGATCTCAGTGAAATTATGTGAAATCATAGAAAACTTATAAATACGGGGGTTGGGAGCGATAGCACTGAAAACAAAAAAGTTTTTCTCACTAAAACTACTTTTTCAACCGATCGTTCCTAGGGCAGCTATATGCTATAGTCATCCGATCTGGCCGGTTCCGACAAATGTGCAGCGTATTTATACCAAAAGACTTCGTGCAAAGTTTGGTTAAGATAGCTTTAAAATTGACGGAGGAGATAGCATAGAAACAGACGGACAGACGGACGGACAGACGGACATGGCTATATCAACTCAACTCGTCATGCTGATCAAGAATATATATACTTTATGTGGTCGGAGATGTTTCCTTCTGTGCGTTACAAACATCCGGACAATTTTAATATACCCTCTCCAAGGGTATAAAAATTTTAATTTTATTGGAAGATTATAATGAACTGATTTTATACCACAAAGATAAAAAAAAAATAGAGGAAAGCTAACTTCGGCTCAACCGAAGTTTATATACCCTTGGAGCATGATATATTCCAGCCAGTTTTTTATATGGCAGCTGTACGATATATTCATCCGATTTTGATCAAACTCTCCAAAATTGTGTTGAGATAGATAATATTCATAACTGGAACGTACAAAAACGCTACAATTGCAAACAAAGAAGTTTTTCTCACTAAAACTATTTTTTCGACTGATCATTCCTATGGCACCTATATGCTATAGTCATCCAATTTGGATCAGACTTGACAAAAATGTGTGTTAGTATATCATATTAATCAGCAACGTGTTTGGGAGCGATAGCATTGAAAACAAAAAAGTTTTTCATACTAAAACTTTTTTTCAGACCTATCTTTTGTATGGCAGCTATACTATATAGTTGTCCGATTTTGATAAATCTCGGTGAAATTATGTGAAATCATAGAAAACTTATAAATACGATGCTTGGTAGCGATAGCATTGAAAACAAAAAAGTTTTTCTCACTAAAACTACTTTTTCGACCGATCGTTCCTATGGCAGCTATATGCTATAGTCATCCGATCCGGCCGGTTCCGACAAATGTGCAGCGTATTTGTACCAAAAGACTTCGTGCAAAGTTTGGTTACGATAGCTTTAAAACTGAGGGAGGAGATAGCATAGAAACAGACGGACGAACAGACGGACAGACGGACGGACAGACGGACATGGCTATATCAACTCAGCTCGTCATGCTGATCAAGAATATATATACTTTATGTGGTCGGAGATGCTTCCTTCTGTGCGTTACAAACATCGGGACAATTTCAATATACCCTCTCCAAGGGTATAAATATTAAGTCACTGTTAAGTCACTGTTAAGCTTCTGTTAAGTCACTGTTAAGTCACTGTCAAATAAACAACATTATAGTTTATAGCACATAATTCACAACTTGGCCTCAATGCAGCCACTCTTTCCACCCCCAACTTCCCACATACCCACCAGATCCCCAGCTGACCCACCCCAAATCCACACCAAATCCCCACCAGATCCTCAGCAGATCTCCACCAGATCGCCACCAAATCCCCACCAGATACCCACCAGAGCCCACCAGGTCCCTACCAAATAACCACCAGATCTCCACCACATCACCTCCTTATCCCCACTAGATCAGCACCAAATCCCCGCCAGATCCACACCAAATCTTCACCTGATTCCCACCAGATACCCACCCCTTCCCCACCACTTCCACTCACACTATCCCACTCCACACACAACCCTCCTGCTACTTCTGATTTTGCAAATACAAAATTCAAAGACAAAAGTCAAAAGACATACCCCAAAAGAATCTGTCGCAAAGACAACATTTTTCAAGACTTACTTCCCCAGTCTGACGTCCGTAAAAGAGCTTCGCTCTAAATAGTTTAATAGTTGAATTATCAAATTAATAAGACCTAGTGTCAAATCAATACTTAAAAATTAATACAATAAAGTGTCAACCTGATACACATTAGTATCAAATTGAAATCATCGAAATATCGTGTTAATACTTTCGAAGATATCAATTTGATACTTGGAGTATTAAAGAGAATTCGATACTCAATAGTTTCAAATTGATGTCTAAATTGAGTCACTTTGATGACAACTTTTTTTTGGGTGTACTTTATAGGGTCGGAAATGATTCCTTCTTCCTGTTTAATCCTTTTGTACAAACTTAATATACTCTATGTACAGAGTAAAAAAATTAACTTTAATTAACTTTGTCTTAAATTTTTGCTTTTGATTTAAAATACCATAGCAGGCGTTTGGGTCGTGGTGTAAAAATGCCTCCACAACATGCAAGGTGAAAACCAAACTGACAGCAATCAATCTATCCCTTTTGCTCTCACATGTTCATATCAACTGGTACCTCTCTCGCATGGTGAATTCCTGACGACACTACCTTGTTACTTATACCATGGTCCTTCTAGTGTTTGAAATTTAAACTATTCATAATTTGATTTTAAAAATGTCAAATGTCATTCGGAAAGTGACTAATATTTAGTAAAAACTTAGACATTTACGAAATGGGTCGCTATTCGCTTGAAGAAAGTTAGGAAATATTAAAAACATATTTCCAAAGTGGTGAGTCCTCTACTCAAATTTAGAAGAGTGAGTTTCTCATTGATAGCAACAACATATTAAATTTTGGTGCTGATCGGAGTGGGAGCAGTTTTTGTATGCTTATTCTGCTATGCCCTTTGAAGAAAACATTTGTAAGAGGTGAAATGCGTTCAGTGTAGTTATTAGTTTATGCTTTTTATTTAAATATGTTTTTCTTTTGGCTTTATCTTTATTCTGATAATTTTACTATCTCCGCTCTGCGAATGAATGTCTCGCGTTACTTTCCTCTTTTCGCGGCTTTGCCAGATTGATTCCCTATCGTAAATTGAGGGTATTCTTATAGTGTTTATCGATATTTTAATTTAATATTTGCAGCTGCTAAATCTCGTTGTTAATTAGTATTATTTACAATTGCTTAGATTAGTTCTTAATTAGTTTTATATATATGGCTATTATTACTTAGTGCTTAATCATTCTTACACATTAACAAAGAACTCACTAATTAAAAATTAGAAAGGTCGCCAGATAAATACAAACTCAAAAAAATGTTCAGAAAACTCAATTCGTGGATCAATTCGTAAAGCGAGTTCGTGAAACTGGAATGTTGTTGGCTAAACCAACCCGTGTTCATACTCTTCCGGTGCGCTCGACCGAAAACATTGCTGCGGTTGCTGAAAATGTGCGTGAACAACGATCAAGGTCAATTCGCCATCGATATTAACAATTGGACATTTCGCACACTTCTTTGATGCGAATTTTGCATAAAGACCTTGCCATAAAGCCAAAAAAAGTTCCATCAGCTAAAGCCAATTGACCATCCGAGTCGTCTACAGTTAGCAAATTGGGCGTTTGGCCGAAGATTGTGAATTTGACCGAAAAATTATCTTTTCGGATGAAGCACATTTCCACCTCGGTTATTATGTTAATAAACAAAATAATGTCGTCGAGATGCCAATGCACCCACCACGTGTCACTTTTTGGTGCAGATTTTGGTCTCGAGGCATCATTGGTCCATTTTTTTTGGTCCGTGTGACCGAATGGTGAGCGCTAACGCGCAATAATAATTGATTGGTTCTTCGAGCAAATTGAAGAGGAAGACTTGCACGATATTTGGTTTCAGCGAGACGTCGCTACGTGCCAATCAGCGCACGCCACAATCGATCCTTTGCGCCCTATTTTCGAAAATCGAATAATCAGCAAATATGGAGATGTGAATTGGCCGCCAAGAAGCTGTGAAACGACATCGTTAGACTATTCCACAGGCCAACAAAATGACCACAATTGCGAGGTCCAGACTTATTTGTTTTAAATTCTGATCCCGTTTTGTACACTGATATCAAAACTGATCTCGGTTTTTCTCCATCATCTCTTGTTTTCAAGACATCGCGGAAAATCTATTGTGCAATATTGTTAGCTTTTAAAAAATTATGGAGGTTAAACCGAGTAAAAATATCTGTATTTATGAGCTCTATGCTACAGTATATGTACATATTAATGCAGCCTAAAAAATCATGGGAGCAGCATCAGCAAACGCAAAAGCGCCTAAATTGACCTTTAAAGAGTAATTTTAATCAGAGTATAGCAAATTTTTCAAACTTAATCCAGCATGTAGCCTAATGGTTTCCAATTTCACAAATTTTGTTGCATTTAAATCTTCTCGATGGACAAAGCTACAGGTGGTTAATCCAAAAAAAAATGAATTAACATTTATGCCAGGATAACTATGTAGATTGTGGCCGTCTATGGCCCAGCGGTTAGTGTGCTGGGCGGGAGGTCGTGGGTACGATCCCGCCTATGAACATCTAATAATAAGAGTTTTTTCTTTCTTTAGAAAAATAACTTTTGCGCATACGGTCACCTTCACCAGCTATTGGAGCCAGCTGTGAAGTAATCTAGCCATGAAAAAGCAAATTCTCAAACTTTGCAGTTCAGATTCGGCGTTAAACTGTAGGTCCCTTTCTCTTGTGCGGAAAATTTAAAGCACACACGCCAAGAGATTGTGAGAAGCTTGGCTTGGCCCCGTTGGAAGAGCTGTATAGCCAGTTTCACATTTACAACTAGATTGATACACAAAATGTATATGGGAAATATATTTCACATAGACCTTACGTTAATTGTGATGCAAATGAACAATTACACTCAATCAGTACTGAATTCAAACAATTTTCCCCAAAATGCATATTTGCTTAAAATCAAACAACCTCGCGAGGATAACATAAAAATTTTTTGAATTGGGTTACAAATGGGCCAAATGAACACCGCACTCACTATTATCTACGGATTAAACCTCTTGTGACTATTATGATTTTCCAAATTTCAACAAATGCCTAGCGGAAAGAGATTTCAGTAAAGATTCTATCTGTGAAACGAATGTATATGGCGAGGAAATTTACCACTCTTATTATTTGGAGGAATGAGCAAAGAATGGAAGGTAGTGCAACAACTCGCTCCATTTCGCAAGCGAATAACTTTTGAGTCTGTCACGACATTTGACGAGATAATTTATAAGTTGGAAGTTCGAATTCTTATACCCGTTACTCGTAGAGTAAAAAGGGTATACTAAAGTCGTGGAAATATTCGGTTGCCCAAAAAGTAATTGCGGATTTTTCAAAAGAAAGTAAATGCATTTTTAATCAAACTTAGAATGAACTTTAATCAAATATATAATTTCCATTTTGTTCGATAACCTTTTGCCATCTTCCCGGCAAATTTTGTATTCCACGCTCATAGAACTTCTGCCTTTATCTGCAAAAAAACTGAACCAAGTGCGATTTTATAGCCTCATCATTGCCGAAAGTTTTACCATTTATAAACTGTATGGTGGATGCATCAAAACTTCCCAGCCAAGCTGTCCCAGTTTTTGCCGGGTCATCAAAGATGTGTGTGGTCTGGCGTTGTCATGATGGAAAATGACACCTTTACGATTGATCAATTCTGGCCGTTTCTCGTTGATGGCTGCATTCAATTTGTCCAGTTGTTGACAGTAAACATCCGAATTAATCGTTTGGTTCCTTGGAAGCAGCTCAAAATATACCACACCCTTCCAATACCACCAAACAGACAGCATAACCTTCTTTTGGTGGATATCAGCCTTTGAAGTGGTTTGAGCTGGTTCACCATGCTTGGACCATGATCGTTTTCGATTAACGTTATTGTAAACAATCCATTTTTCATCTCCAGTTATGATTCGCTTTAAAAATGGATCGAATTCATTGCGTTTAAGATGCATATCACAAACGTTGATTCGGTTTGTTAAATGAATTTCTTTCAATTCATGTGGTACCCAAATATCAAGCTTTTTCACCAGTCCAAGACTTTGTATGTGATAATGAACGGTTGATTTTGGTATATTTAACTTCTCTCCTATCTCACGCTCAGTTACATGACGATCCAATTCGATTAATGCTTTGATTTGGTCATCATCAACTTCATTTGGCCGACCTGAACGTGGCTCATCTTTAAGTGAAAAATCTCCAGAACGGAATTTTGCGAAACCAATTTTGACACTGTCTTTCTTTTAAGGCTTTATCACCATACACATCACGTAACTTTTTAGCAACTCTCTCTGCGCTTTTTCCTTTACGGAAATAATAAAGTAAAATATGACGAAAATGCTCTTTTTGTGGACTCCATATTAAAAAGGGCGCCAATCAAACAAATGTAAACAAAATTACGCGCACTTTTTTTCTAAAGCAAGCTAATAGTGACAGCTAATAACTGACAAAAGAAAGAATGCAATTACAGAGTCACAAGCAGTTAAAAAAATTATAAACGCCGACTATATGAAAAATCCGCAATTACTTTTTGGGCAACCCAATATATCGATATAGCCTTGTCCGTCTGTCCGTCTGTCTGTATGAACACCTAGATCTCACAGACTAGAAGAGCTAGTGCCACCAAACTTGACATGTAGACTCCTATTGTCTGCACGCAGATCAAGTTTGTTTCAAATTTTTGCCACTCCAACCCCCGCCCCACAATAAAAAATGTTGAATAACTCCCACATTTCTTAAGAAATCGAGTTCAAATTTGAAACTTTAATTTATATTAGCAATAACTATAATACCCAAAATTTTCATGAAGATCGGATAATAAATAGCCGAGTTAAAAAATGTTGCATACTTTACGGATGTTCAGAAAAAAACAATCAAACGAAGTCAATTTGCATGCACCTGAAACCTTAAATTATTTACTTGAATGCCAATAACTTCAATATTCTTCAACGGATTTGAATGAATTATGTGGCGTTGTATTTTCAATAGATAAATCTTTAGTGACCAGCAATAAAATAAATTTTACACAATTTTTATAGTTTTTGGTCTATAACTTTAAAAAGCGCGGTGATATCGAAAAATGAATGAAAATATGTAAAATGGAAGAAACAAAGGACTACTAACTATTTTTTTCTACGAATTTTAATATCAGCAGCACAAGCATTTTACAACAAGAGAGCCACTACAACAAACGCTTTACTCTGGAGATGCTGCATATCATTAATGTTCTATCAGAGATTAGGCTGTATTTTAAAACTGACGCAAATGAACAATAACACTCAATCAGTACTGAATTCAAACAATTTTCCCCAAAATGCATATTTGCTTAAAATCAAACAACCTCGCGAGGATAACATAAAAATTTTTTGAATTGGGTTACAAATGGGCCAAATGAACACCGCACTCACTATTATCTACGGATTAAACCTCTTGTGACTATTATGATTTTCCAAATTTCAACAAATGCCTAGCGGAAAGAGATTTCAGTAAAGATTCTATCTGTGAAACGAATGTATATGGCGAGGAAATTTACCACTCTTATTATTTGGAGGAATGAGCAAAGAATGGAAGGTAGTGCAACAACTCGCTCCATTTCGCAAGCGAATAACTTTTGAGTCTGTCACGACATTTGACGAGATAATTTATAAGTTGGAAGTTCGAATTCTTATACCCGTTACTCGTAGAGTAAAAAGGGTATACTAAAGTCGTGGAAATATATCGATATAGCCTTGTCCGTCTGTCCGTCTGTCTGTATGAACACCTAGATCTCACAGACTAGAAGAGCTAGTGCCACCAAACTTGACATGTAGACTCCTATTGTCTGCACGCAGATCAAGTTTGTTTCAAATTTTTGCCACTCCAACCCCCGCCCCACAATAAAAAATGTTGAATAACTCCCACATTTCTTAAGAAATCGAGTTCAAATTTGAAACTTTAATTTATATTAGCAATAACTATAGTACCCAAAATTTTCATGAAGATCGGATAATAAATAGCCGAGTTATTAGTAGTATAGTATTTTCAATAGATAAATCTGTAGTGACCAGCAATAAAATAAATTTTACACAATTTTTATAGTTTTTGGGCTATAACTTTAAAAAGCGCGGTGATATCGAAAAATGGATGAAAATATGTAAAATGGAAGAAACAAAGGACTACCAACTATTTTTTTCTACGAATTTTAATATCAGCAGCACAAGCAATTTACAACAAGAGAGCCACTACAACAAACGCTTTACTCTGGAGATGCTGCATATCATTAATGTACCATCAGAGATTAGGCTGAATTTTAAAACTGACACAGAGAACTGTGCACACTAGAGCGGTCCCCAAACCGGCAAAATGGAAAAAAGAAGGTCTCAGCATTCCCAAAGCTAATATTTGTTGTATAATTAATAATTGTGAAAATCAAAAAATTTTATTTTTATTTTTAATGGGCGCGACAGGGTCTCAAAGTTTTAAAAAACATTAATCATACGACACGTTTACCAAATACAAATTTTTACAAACGAAGTTGCTAGTTCATTTCAATTCCTGTCATTGTTTGAAATTCATAAAGAGATCTAAATTTGTGGAAAGAGAATATTTACAAATTTGAATAGTTTATAAATAAAATCATCGCCGACTATTTATAACTCAAAAAAATAGATGATAGTAGGCAACACTGCGTATGAGTTATTTACAAAATCTTTAGACTCCATTCGCGCCCGTTAAAACTAGACTTTTTTAACTTTTGTTTTTATATACGCTAATTATACATGAAAAAGTATCAGATAGGGGGGTGAGAGCATGACCTTAAAAATTTCATATACATTGGGACCGCTCTAGTGCACACATATACAGACATCTACTTGACACAAACATTAGACGAAATTAGTTGAAAATCAGACTCCGTGGCGGGCACTCGTACTTGTCCCGTAAATATGTATGTATAGGTTTCAATGATATTCAAAAATTGTTTCTTGGGAAAATCTTGTTAATTTTATCTGTTTAATGTTGTTTGTTAGCCCCCTGAAGACGGTCCCCGATGTGGGCCCGAAATATATTGGGAAAACAGAAATCAAAAAACTATCGTCTTTTCATTCCTTGGATGGGATGACCTTGAGCCAGCACAACCAAACATTTGGATTTAAGAAGATCAGGTCGGTAAAACCAACACATTATCAGCAGAATATTTTTCAGAATTTTTTAAACTTGGGAAAAAATCGATTTTATCAAAAAATAACAACATTTTCAATATTAAAATCCAAAAATGTGTACCTTATCAAAAAAAATCAAAACATCGTGTTTGGTTTGAAATTTGGTTGGAATAGGACACTTAATGTGGCCACAGGACCAACAAATGTAAAGATACCTCGCTAAACACACGTTTATGCGAATATCTGGTAAACCTGACGTGCTGGGAGAAAACGGACAATTTATCTGAGTTCAGCGGCCAAAAATACATAAGGAACGATTGCTAATTTCTCTGTTGCAAAAGTTGGCCTTTTTTTGTAAATTTGTGTTATTGTCTGAGTGAAAAAATAATACTTCAAAAATAATGATTATTTTGTGATTTATATTTTTCGCTTAAAAATATCACTCAAGATGCTATTAAAAAAAATTTAAAAAGGAACTGAAACAAATAAACTATATATTCTCAGAAAGTGATCCAAGGCGAACCTTTAAAACCAAAATTTGATAAAATTTGATGAAGCGATATTGGGGGACAATGTGGCAGTGGCGATCTGACACTGGATTTTAATAGATGTCGACGAGATAAGACAAATATACTATGACCAAGTTTTCCAATTTTTGCTTAGAAATTCAAGATATTGATTTGGTCGGTGGTATAGGCTAATCACACTGAGCACATCTTACATATAAAATCCTGAGTTTAAATTCTAAAAAACCATTTGTTCTGCCAACATTTTTAAGCTTTTGTCTTGTAAAAATGTTAAGTGGGTCGATGTCTAATAGCAACATGCGACAAAGATGACAAATTCTGATCTGGTAAATATTTTTGACTCAGGATGTTGGATGTTAGATGTACTCAGAGTGATTAGCCTATTAGACCTTATTTATCAATTTGAATTTTGCTATTGGTTAGCTTTTTAAGCATGGAAATAATAATGCTGTTGAGATCTAGAGGTAAGTCAAAAATTGTTATTTATTAAAGTATTAGAGTGTTTACCAAAATATTCAAAAATTTTGTAAATGTATATGAAAATTAAGTTCTTGTATGAAACTTATTTAGAGTATTAATTATACGAGCTGCAAGATGGGGCACAGACTATCAGGACTGTTCCGGACTTCAACAAAATTTGTCGAATTCAAATTGGTTAAAGGTGTTTTGGTTAATCAAATAAATATGTGTTAGTTTGAGTCCGCCGAGTAAAGAGTAAGGAGAAACTAAAGGTTTGATACAGATTTCCTTGACTGTTTAATAGAAAAGAGATCAAAAAAAATTCGGGCTTACTTAAGTGAAAACCGGAACATGACAGGTCAGATATTCATGACCCCCAGTTAAGTTACGGAATTGTTGAGTTGAGAATTTTTTGATATTTTGCAAAAACAAAACACACTAGCCAGAAACTCCACAATTAAGCAGCCCTGTCCCCTTACTAACTGAGCACTATTTCTGTGGTTGAAATGAGAACTGCTAGTGTTGCCAAAAAACTACAAAAACTGTTGCCCCATTTTGTGCGTGATTTCATAAAGCACATTTAGTTTCTTTTTTATCTGGTTGGCAATGGCGTTGAGGCTAAGGCTTATGATTGAAAGGCAGCAAGACCTAGGTTTAATTCCCAGTTTGGGTCATCCTTTTTTTTTTAGACACTCAAAAAAAAATTCGTTATAAGTCTACCGAAATGAAGCCCATTCGTTGACAAGAGTAAAGTAATCCCGCTTTTCTTTAACTGTGAACAGCTGGTGTCATATTATGAACATTTTGTGCTCACTTTATGAACGGCTTGGGCATTTTTTAAGAACATTTTGTGCTTGCAAAATAACCGCTGAGAAAAAATGTTTTTAATGTTTTACTTTTGTTTCAAAAGTAAATTTAATTTTACATTTCATATATTTTATATTAAATTAGTTTTCTAAGTTTCTTTCTGATTTCTTTTTTTTTATTTTATTGAATTTGTCTGCAGAAAGCAGGGATCGAATTCATAACCTCGATGCTTCTTACTTAACACAAGAGTCGGCGTCGCTACTATCGCTAGTTCCCCGAACGCTTGCCGAAGCTGAGACCAAAAGAGCAGAAAGGCGTCATTCACTCGACAGAGTTCGAAGCGATTAGGTCGAAGCAAATTCACGGAGCTTTATTTTCGCACACTAATACACTCTCACTTTTTGGCCTCGCTCTCGCTGGCCATCGCTGCTTTTAGGCAAAGCTTTTGTGACTGAGAGCTTGTTGCTTAAGGTAAAGCCTTGAATGTTTTACTTGGGCGGAAAGATCAAGAGCTCAAGTCAGTGTGCACGCGAAGACTTTTTTACCCTTGGAGGAGGTTATATTGAAATAACATACAGCAGGAAGCATCTCCGACCACATAATATATATATATATTCTTGATCAGCATGACGAGCTGAGTTGATATAGCCATGTCCGTCTGTCCGTCCGTCTGTTTCTATGATATCTCCTCCATCAGTTTTAAAGCTATCTTAACCAAACTTTGCACCAAGTCTTTTGGTATAAATACGCTGCACATTTGTCGGAACCGGCCGGATCGGATGACTATAGCATATAGCTGCCATGGGAAAGATCGGTTAAAAAAGTAGTTTTAGTGAGAAAAACTTTTTTCTTTTCTATGCTATCGCTCCCAACCCTCGTATTTATAAGTATTCTATGACTTCACATATAGGGTGTTCACCAGCCCGCGTAAAAGAGTAATTGTGTAAATTTACAGGACACAGCTATTGAGCACCCCTAAAAGCACCCCTCTTAATTTTTGGTGTAAATCAGCTGTTTTTGACAGGCTGAGAGATTTTCTGTCACTTGTGTGTGGCAAAGTTTAATACGTACTTTTAAAGCATTGATTGTAGGTGTACTACAAATCAAGCTAAATAGAAGCATGAAGAAAAATGAATACAAAAAAACTTAAGATTTGGACCAGGATGCTGTCGGTGAAGTCGTGGACGACCTTATGGAGGATCTTACTGCAATTGCATGCTGGCGGCGAGGAACCAAGTTCTGTGTGCCCAAATAAGTCAACTGGCGAACCAATTTGGTACCATTTTTCAATGACCAATGGGTCCGTGCGGCCCCATGCTTTATGTCGACTGCATTTCGACCCCAAACGGAATGTGAACTACAGGTAGCATTTTTCTGTTTGGAGTAGTTTGGAGAAGCTGCATCAATAAGGAAAATGATATGTTTACAGTAGGTTAGGACGGGTCTCTAGGTGTTGTTACAGACAGAGTGTAAGGAGCTATTTTGAGGAAGATGTCTCAATATATTTACTAGCCAGATGCAGTTAAACTGACAAAAAAAATTTAATTATTGTAGGTGTGACCGCATATTTTTAAGAGGAAAATCTCGAAATGGCGTGATATTTAGTATTTTTTGTCAATAATTTGAATAATTTTACAACACTTCAACTGTTTACACACTTTACACATTTACGCTGATTCTTTAAACATATCCCAGGGCAGGAAAAAGTGCGTAATTTTTTTCTTATGTGATTTGTTGTTGTGGCGTAAGCGTTTTTTAGTTTACGCTTCTTGCTTTACGCTTTTACGCAGGCTGGTGAACAACCTAATAATTTCCCTGAGAGTTATCAAAATCGGACAAATATTTAGTATAGCTGCCATACAAAAGATAGATCTGAGTATGAAAAACTTTTTTGTGTTCAATGCTATCGCTTCCAAACTCGTTACTGATCCATATGATATGGTAACACATAATTCTGTCAAGTCTGATCCAAATCGGATGACTATAGCATTTAGCTGCCATAGGAATGATCGGGCGAAAAAATAGTTTTAGTGGAAAAAACTTTTTTGTTTTCAATGGTAGTGTGTTTGTACGTTTCAGTTAAAAATATTATCTCTCTCAACACAATTTTAGAGAGTTTGATCAAAATCGGATGAATATATCGCATAGCTGCCATATAAAAAACTGGCAGAAATATATCATGCTCCAAGGGTATATAAACTACGGTCGAGCCGAATTTAGCTTTCCTTAATTTTTTATACCCTGTACCCATTGAAAATGGGTAAAAGGGGATCATGAAGTTGTGCAAATGTATGTAACAGGGAGAAGGAAACATTTCCGACCCTATAGAGTATATATATTCTTGATCAGCATCAACAGCCGAGTTGATTTAGCCATGTCCGTCTGTCCGTCTGTCCGTCTGTCCGTCCGTCTGTCCGTCCGTCTGTCCGTCCGTCTGTCCGTCCGTCTGTCTGTATGAACGCGTCGATCTCAGAGATGGTAAGAGATAGAGGTTTGACATGTATGGGACAAATGCTTCTTTTATCTGTACGCTGATCAAGTTTGTTTCAAATTTTGGCCACGCCCCCTCCCGCCCCCGCAATTTGGAAAAAACGTTATATCTCCCACAGTTTTGAAGATAGACGATTTGTACTTTTGAGAGATAGTTAGTAATTAGCAAAATGAATCGATTTGCTGAAGAAATGATCAAAATCGGATGAACGGTTCAGAAGTTATGAGCAAAAAAGTGAACCAAGCCCCCCCGCTACCACCCCACCCACCCTAAAAAAAAATGTTGCATACTTTTCGGATGGTCACCCTAAGGAAAGCAGGAGCACTGTTAAACATGTTTTTTCATGAGTAACGGGTATATCGAAGTCGGTTAGAGCCGACTTTAACTTACACTCTCGTTGTCAATTGTACAGGGTATATTGAAGTCGGGCTACTCGACTGCAACGGTCTTACTTGTTTTTTGTTGTTGTTTTTGCTCATTATACCCTTGGAGAGGGTATATTAAAATTGTCCGGATGTTTGTAACGCACAGAAGGAAGCATCTCCGACCACATAAAGTACAGGGTTGTCCATATTCGACGGACCCATCTGGCAACGACATAACTTTTGACAGAGATGTCAGATCGCTTAATGACATACCGCGTTTGAAGCGTCAGTCCAAGCAGATTTTTACCATGGAACAATACACGCCACGCGAGCGCTCTGAAATAGTTGAAATTTACATTCAACAGAACAAGTCAATTGTGAAAACTCAACGTGCTTTTAAAAAATTAAAAAATGTGACCGAAATGTGTGAAATGGGACCGTAAATAAGCAAAATTGCCGTATTTACGCCACTGAAAATCCTCAGGAGATTCAAGAAGTGCCTCTTCATGACGAAAAAGTCACAGTTTGGTGCGGCGTTAGTGCGAAAACGGTCATTGGGCCGTTTTTCTTCCAAAATGAAAATGGCCATGCTGTTACCATCAACCAGGAGCGTTATCGCGACATGATGACCAATTTTGTGATCCCAATTATTCGTCGAAAGCGTATGAGGCAGTTCTGGTTTCAACAAGACGGCGCTCCACAGCACACAAGTCGCATAACAATCCATTTTCTGAAGAAATTGTTTCCGGCCGTTTTATGTCGAAAAGTGGTGATTTGGACTGGCCACCGCGTTCGCCCGATTTGACGCCGCCTGACTTCTTCTTGTGGGGATATTTGAAGTCAAAGGTTTACGTTGTAGCGTGCACATGCTTTGGTTGTAAAGTAAATACAATTAAATACAATTCAATTATTCTTTCCCATATGGAAATATGATCCGACCACTTTGGTCTTGACCAAGACAAGCTATGTCAGCAAATCTCACGCTTATGTACATATAAGCGATAAGCTACACACGCACACATACCAATGCATGAGCGCGCTGCGTTCTTAAAAAAGATATTTGATGGCAGCAATGCGCCAGCAGTCAACAACAGAGTCGAGAACAACGAGGCAGAGTCGCTTGAGGCTCTCGCGCTCGGTTTAATTAATAAAAATTAAAAACGAACCAAAATATATTTGTGCTTGTGTTTTTTACAAAACGGCAACTTTAAGAGCTTCAGTCTCCCGTCATCACAACGTTAACAAGCCAAGGACCGTAGAAGAGCTCAAGGACAACATTCGTGAAGAAATAGCAGCTATTCCGGCCGAAATGTTGGCGAAATCGATGGAAAATGCTGCAAAAAGGGCACAATACGCCATCAACGCCAGAGGCGGCCATTTGAGAGATATCATATTCAAAAATAGAGGAAAGCTAACTTCGGCTCGACCGAAGTTTATATACCCTTGGAGCATGATATATTTCTGCCAGTTTTTTATATGGCAGCTATACGATATATTCATCCGATTTTGATCAAACTCTCTAAAATTGTGTTGAGACAGATAATATTTATAATTGGAACGTACAAATACGCTACCATTGAAAACAAAAAAGTTTTTCTCACAAAAACTACTTTTTCAACCGATCGTTCCTATTGCAGCTATATGCTATAGTCGTCCGATCCGGCCGGTTCCGACAAATGTGCAGCGTATTTGTACCAAAAGACTTCGTGCAAAGTTTGGTTACGATAGCTTTAAAACTGACGGAGGAGATAGCATAGAAACAGACGGACAGACGGACAGACGGACGGACGGACAGACGGACGGACAGACGGACGGACAGACGGACATGGCTATATCAACTCAGCTCGTCATGCTGATCAAGAATATATATACTTTATGTGGTTGGAGATGCTTCCTTCTGTGCGTTACAAACATCTGGACAATTCCAATATACCCTCTCCAAGGGTATAAAAATTGATGTAAACAAATCTACTTGGAACAAATTAAATGATTAAGATTGCCAACCGCCAAATTTTTATTTTTTCTTTGATTTTTTTTAAAAAAACATGGGTCCGTCGAATATGGGCAACCCTGTATATCTATTCTTGATCAGCATGACGAGCTGAGTTGATATAGCCATGTCCGTCTGTCAGTCCGTCCATCTGTCCGTCCGTCTGTCCGTCTGTCCATCCGTCCGTTTGTTTCTATGCTATCTCCTCCGTCAGTTTTGAAGCTATCGTAACCAAACTTTGCACGAAGTCTTTTGGTATAAATACGCTGCACATTTGTCGGAACCGGCCGGATCGGACGACTATAGCTTATAGCTGCCATAGGAACGATCGGTTGAAAAAGTAGTTTTTGTGAGAAAAACTTTTTTGTTTTCAATGGTAGCGTCTTTGTATGTTCCAGTTATGAATATTATCTGTCTCAACACAATTTTGGAGAGTTTCATCAAAATCGGATGAATATATCATATAGCTGCCATATAAAAAACTGGCAGAAATATATCATGCTCCAAGGTTATATAAACTTCGGTCGAGCCGAAGTTAGCTTTCCTCTATTTTTTTTTTTAATCCCTTGGAGAGGGTATATTGAAAGTGTCCGGATGTTTGTAACGCACAGAAGGAAGCATATCCGACCACATAATATATATATATATTCTTGATCAGCATGACGAGCTGAGTTGATATAGCCATGTCCGCCTGTCCGTCCGTCTTTCCGTCTGTTTCTATGCTTTCTCTTCATTCAGTTTCAAAGCTATCTAAACCAAACTTTGCACCAAGTCTTTTGGTCCAAATACGCTGCACATTTGTCGGAACCGGCAGAATCGGTTGACTATAGCATATAGCTGCCATAGGAATGATCGGTTGAAAAAGTACTTATTTTTTTGTTTTCAATGGTAGCGTGTTCATACTTTCCCGTCCCAGGTATATTTCATGGTCCAAGGGTATATAAACTTCGGTCGAGCTGAAGCTAGCTTCCCTCTATATTTTTTTGTAATCTAGCATTTCAAAACAAGTGTGTTTTCGAATTTGTTATCGCAGCGTGTCCTGAAGTCATAAATGCATTAACCCAAAACTAGCTACTTGGTTTTTTGGTGGCTTTCCCCAAAGGTTTATCAGCGTTACACCTATGTACGTATTCTGTGCAACGTGACACAGGCACATTAACCAATTTGCCGTTAAATTGACTTCGGGGTATTGAACTCATCTCCTCGGCGGCCGTTGCGCCATTTTCAGAATAGCCAAATTGTATCTACCAGTTTTTGCAATTTTACTTCTTATACATAACAAGTGAGAAAGTCGGTCAAGCCCGACTATAACATACTCTGTACCCGGTGTATATGCAGAATGCGTTGCTGCCACTGTGCTCATCTGTAAGTTTTTTTCTCTCCCTCTCTCTCTCTCTCTCTCTCTCTCTCTCTTTGATGCATGCCATGCGGTGTTGTTTCCGTGTGCGTGGGAATATTGGCCACAAAAAAAATATATTTAAACTTTTTGTTTATGTCATGTGCCCAACTTTTGGCAAGCAACCTATCAGTCTACACCTTCTTTAAGTTCGCGAACCAGAACTCGACTCTTTTTAAAAAAATAAAGTTTTTTTTTTCATTTTTTAATTGTGAATATTATACAAAAATTTTTTCGGAATGACAAATGTAAGCATGAGGGAAATATCTTTGGTCAATTGCCTTTTTGATAGAAATATGTTTTTTTGTAACAATTTCTTTTGGTTATGTGACGTCACCAAAAAAAAGTGAGATATGGGGGGTTGTGAGCCACTTTGAAAAAAGTCGGTTTTGACTTTTAAAGAGAATATTGCAATACGCGCAATAAAACAGAGGAAGAACTTTCCAAAGAAGTAAAAAAACTTTAAAAAGGCAAACAAAAGAACAGCCACAAGCAAAAAGTGCTCGTATATAAAAGAAAACAAGCCTGATGCCGTCAATCAATTTTCACACTTCATTGCTATTTCTTAATTCAGAATATGAGAAAAATTGTTCATTTTTTCATTTAATAAAAAATAATGGCTTAAAAACACGAATTTTGAACTTTTAGATGGGTGGCTCACAACCCCCACAAATTTTCGAAATGTCAAAAAATTACTTTTTTTTCAATATAAAATAAAGAAAATCCAAAATTTTATTTTTTAAAACTAGTGATGAGGAAAGTTTTGTGCATCTTTTACCTTAAATATAAAATTTACAGAACGAAAAATATTGATTTTTGGCGAATTTATGTTCGAAAAACAAAACTATGATCACAACCCCCCACTTTTCCCTACATATTGCCAATGACTACCTATCTTTAGAAGGTACGAATCATCCATCTATAAAACTGTCGGAAATATGAAGTTTTTTCAAAACTGCGGGGGCGGGAGGGGGCAAAAATTGAAAATAAACTTGATCTGCCTGCAAGTATAAGAAGCATTTGTCCCATACATGTCAAACCTCTATATCTAACCATCTCTGAGATCTGTTTGTTCATACGGATGGACGGAGGGACGGGGGGACGGAAAGACGGAGGGACGGACGGACGGAGGGACGGACGGACGGAGGGACGGACGGACGGAGGGACGGACGGACGGAGGGACGGACGGACGGACATGGCTTTATAGACTCTGCTGTTGATGCTGGTCAAGAATATATATATACTTTATAGGGTTGGAAATGAGTTCTTCTACCTGTTACATACTTTTGCACAAACTTAATATACTCTATGTACCAGAGATCTGCAAGAGTGCCTGTTTTTTTGACTACATCAACACTCGCTTTAAATGCGTATGCAGTGTGACTGACACTCTAAATTTCTCAGTCGAGTCAAATACGCACTCTTTCTGTTATTGGTATTTTTGCAAATGAGTCTCTTGTACATATGCTCGTTTGTAAAAGTGGTTGATTTTGCTATGATCGGCTCCTCCTGTTGATGTCGTTGTCGTGTTGCATTCGTACGCACTCCTCGCAGGGACTATACTAATTTTACTCAAAGAGAACGGAGAGGAGTGCGCAAAATACTCGGTGTTTTCAGCACACACACTTTAAACACTTATGTATGCATTGCGTATTCCTCTTCGCCATGATACAATAACACTGCTCGACAGCATTTTCCCCCAAAGCTCCAAACCAACTTTTTTTAAAGTAAATTGACCCGCTGATCACGAAAATCGCCATATAAAAAAATTCTATCGACGCGTTATCGAGATATTATCGATAAACGGTTTTTTCGATTTTTCCAAAAGTTGCCTCCACTTAAACTCTCATAACTTTTTTGCTTTTAAATCGATTTGAAAGCTCTAATTAAATTTTAAGCGAAAATACTTGGCCAAACAGTTTGTTCTCTGACAAAAATGAGCTGGGATCTATGCTGTCAGAGCTATGGGCTCAAATAAAGAAAAAAAATATTTTATTTTGCTAAATTTCAAAATTTATCGAAATTAAAACGCTTGTAGATTCATAACTATACAAAATTGTTATGTTTTTTTAATTGGACAGTAAAAAATATTCAATTTACTTTAAAATAAGACCTCATATACAGAAATCGGACGTGAAATGGCTTTTTATACCCTTGGAGAGGGTATATTAAAATTGTCCGGATGTTTGTAACGCACAGAAGGAAGCATCTCCGACCACATAAAGTATATATATTCTTGATCAGCGTGACGAGCTGAATTGATATAGCCATGTCCGTCTGTTCGTCCGTCCGTCCGTCTGTCCGTCTGTCCGTCCGTCTGTTTCTATGCTATCTCCTCCGTCAGTTTTAAAGCTATCGTATCCAAACTTTGCACGAAGTCTTTTGGTATAAATACGCTGCACATTTGTCGGAACCGGCCGGATCGGATGACTATAGCATATAGCTGCCATAGGAATGATCGGTTGAAAAAGTAGTTTTAGTTCGAAAAACTTTTTTGTTTTTAATGCTATCGCTACTAAACACCGTATTTATAAATTTTATATGTTTTCACACAATTTCAGCAAGTTTAATGCAAATCGGGCAACTATATAGTATAGCTGCCATACAAAAAATAGATCTGAGAAAAAGTTTTAGTATGAAAAACATTTTTGTTTTCAGTGCTATCGCTCCCAAACTCGTTCCTGATCAATATGATATGCTAACACATAATTCTGTCAATTCTGATTCAACTCGGATGAGTATAGCATATAGCTTCCATAGGAATGATCGGTCGAAAAAATAGTTTTAGTGAGAAAATTTTTTTTGTTTTCAATGGTAGCGTTTTTGTACGTTTCAGGTGTAAATATTATCTGTCTCAACACAATTTTAGAGAGTTTGATCAAAATCGGATGAATATATCGTATAGCTGCCATATAAAAAACTGGCAGGAATATATCATGCTCCAAGGGTATATAAACTTCGGTCGAGCCGAAGTTAGCTTTCCTCTATTTTTTATTCTAGTTTTGGTGAAAAAGGGCAGACTGACAAGTTTTCAAATTACTTCAGCATTTACAGAAACCAAGTGATTCTTACACTCAAGAGTCAGATAATTTGATGTTCCCCTGATCGTACGTTACACTGTGACGGTTTGACACTTAAGTGTGGCGTGTAGAAATTATTGATGGCGTGTTTACCCCTAGAAAAATTATGGTTAATCTTAATTTAATTTTTAAGAACGTTTGGTAAATTAAGTCCAGAAAAGGCCCACATTGAAATGCAAAAAGAGCGTTAACTTATTTTGCAATGTTTACGGGTTGCAAGTTAAAACTATCGAACGACATAACAAAAAGGAGTCGCTTAAAATAACGTATTTAATTACTTCAAACTGTCAATAAAAAATTAAGGTGCTAATTGGGTTCCACACCTGTTATGCGTAAATTGTCGTAGAATTACGCAAAAGTAAGCTTCAGAAGAAAACAAAATTTTGTATTTCATAGTCTAATGATTTAATGGGTACAACAAGAGATCCAGAGTTCGTTCGAATAAATTGATACGAAATCTCCAGTATTTCTGGCTAGTTTTCAGGTAACACGGGCCTAGCCGAGCAATAATCAAAGATTCATAATTGTCATTCCCACAGATTAATTCAGATTTTCATATAAAATTTTCAAATTAAAATAATTATCAACAGTTTTCACAATGTCTCTGAAATTTCACTTTCTGAACTCGAACCTTAACGCCTTATGTGAAAATTTGAGTGTCGAAAGCGATGAGCAACGAGAGAGGATTCACCAGGAAATGATGTCAATTAAGCACAGGTACCAAGGCAACAGGGGCTTTAATAATTATTATCATGGACTCATCCGAGAGTCTCAAAGAATCGCATACTGCCGCAAAAAGTGGTGCCCTATATTTTGAAAGTGATTAAAATTAAATTTTATTGATTTTGCAATAAATATGTTTTATTAGAATTATTGTATTCTACGCTTGAGCTCATTAAAACCACTCAAAAACAGCTCACAGCCACAGAAAAAACAGCCCCAGCGGCATCTGAAGAAAACTATAGTTTTGCCTATTTCACCAAAAAATATTATACAAAATCCACCTTATGTCCGATTTCAGTATGTGAGGTCTTATTTTAAAGTAAATTGAACATTATTTACTGTCCAATTAAAAAACATAACAATTTTGTATAGTTATGAATTTCGATAAATTTTGAAATTTAGCAAAATAAAATAATTTTTTTTCTTTATTTGAGCCCATAGCTCTGACAGCATAGATCCCAGCACATTTTTTTTCGAGAACAAACTGTTTGGCCAAGTATTTTCTTTTAAAATTTGTTTAGAGCTTTCAAATCGATTTAAAAGCAAAAAAGTTATGAGAGTTTAAGTGGAGGCAACTTTTGGAAAAATCGAAAAAACAGATTATCGATAATATCTCGATAACGCGTCGATAGAATTTTTTTATATGGTGATTTTCGTGATGAGCGGGTCAATTTACTTTAGAAAAAGTTGGTTTGGTTCAATGGGGGAAAATCGACTCTCATTTTGTCGAGCAGTGTAAGTATACTTATTGTATCATGCGGGGGCCCATAAACACAACAAAGCAACCAGTAAGAAAAATACCCTTAAAAGCAAGCACAATCAAAAATTTACTTAAGTGAGTTGGTGTATCGATGAACACTCAAATTTTTGCGCTCTCTGCTTTCAGGGATTAAAAAAATGAGTTGCACGAGTAGCGCGGGTATAATTGGCACTCGGTACCCGATGCAAGAATATGCCACGAGTGTTGTAAGCAACGCGTACGTTTTTTGCAGTGGCTGGAGACACTCGAGTGTAAAAATATCAAGTACATATGCGGTACACTTGTTGTGGCAGTGCACTCATGCAGATCTCTGCTATGTACCTTCAGAATATACAATACAGAATATAAAAACGTTAAGGTTCTTACCGAGAATTGAACTCGATTAGCCGGATTCAAAGTTTAGAGTGCTTATTAAAATACCGTTGATCATATAATTTAACATGAAAAATTTAATTTATTTGTTCGACACTTTTGTAAAAGGTCTCTACATTGACAACTAAAAGATAAATTAAGGAGATTTTGGAAAATTTAAAGCCTTCTCGCGGTCATGATACCTCAATACATCTGATTTCGAATTTTTTGAGCCATGTTGTGCAAAGATCGTCACATGTTTAAAATCGTACGCAGAAAAGTCCGGTCTACTGAGCGTACACCTCTGCAGATACAGTTTTTAAAATTTCCCAAAATAAAGCTTCAGAGATGAAAAAAAATCCCCAAGATTTATTTGTGAGTTGCGAGTTTTACCGAGTTTAAATAATTTAATTTCCATCTTAGCTAAGCAACTGATCATGCCCGTTGAGCTACAACATGTGGGCATGTTGGCGTTGGTTGGCTAAACGCAAAGGAATCTTCATGACTACGAGCATTTTCTCAAATGCGTTTATGACTTAAACCTCTTACCATTTGTGGTGGCGGCTGCTTGATAGAACTTGGGGGAAGTTAAATGAATTTGTTTTGTTTACACTCAAACATACATACAACCATTTCTCTGATAACAAAGATAAAACAGTTGGACTAATATTCCAAAAGAAGATAAGCAATGAAAAGATGTGCATCTCTTGCTTCTAGGTGAGAAAACGAAAAGCAGGTTCACCATTTGTACTCAGACAATATGATCGTGATGGTGATTCGTCCATTTTTTCTTTACTGCGCGGTATGGATACTTTTAAATTACGCGCAATACAATTACGCATCGGCAAAATCCAAGGCAAGCACTGGCATAAATACATTTGTGATACATTTTGTAGATATTAGAGTAACCCCTTCTCCCCCTAGATAAAAAAGTGTAATGACGAAATCACGGAAAGCGACGATAGCATCGCTTACTGGATATATAAAGGCGAACGTTATACAACACCTAAAGACTTTCTTTGTTGGAAGGAAAGTGGAGAACTTGTGTTGCGTGAATGCAATACAAATACTGGAGAGTGGATACCACAGTCCGTAAAGTGCAAAGCGCACAAAAATAAAAATAAATATTGTCCAGAGGATCTTTTAGAAGTACAACAAGATCACGACGAACCGCTCTGTATAAAAATTTCTGATGAGCCACAGTCATATGAAGAAACATTTTGCTACGGATCTAATGTTATAATAACAAACGATTTGTCATCATCAGAGTCTGATAATATTATGAGCTTCTTGTTAACTAAAAATATAAGCCAATATTGGTTACCATTTAATCGCAAAAATGGTTCACCTACATTTACGGTACGTTTGCCAGGGAATCGGTGGAAAAAAGTGTTTGACAAAAATATACAAACAACAGATTTAATATCTGATAAAAATTGTTTATCTGTGAGATATACAAACACAAAGATAAAGAGAAGCAATAAGAGCGAAAAACTTGGCCCCATAGTGGATGTAACTCATTGCGAGAGACCCTTGCACTCGGTTTGCGTTTTTAAAAAACACTTTTTGGCAAGCACAGGTTGTGAAGAAGGATTTGGCGCTCTAAGCTATCGACCAAACGAATGTTATGGAGTTAATTGGAACAATCAAGTATTTGCTGAAACGCCGCAAAATATTGAGATCCATGAGTATTTTGAAAAACGCAACATCATCAGGCTGATCCTCTCCGACTTCGCACCAGACAAAAGAAAGGACGACTTTTTTAGAATTGACAGCTTTGTGTATGAATTCGACCAAAAGTATGTGGTATCTATGAACACAGAACAACGTGTGCGCGTTATATTAAAAAAACCGGAAGCATTCTTAGGTCTTTCTAAGTACGTTATGGATACTCGACTGAATACAGTGGAAATGATTTTAAAAATGGATACTGAGAAAAACAAGCTCGAATTGTTAGTATACCACCGCAAATTTCTTTGGCACATTGAAGACAAAAATGTTGGTGTACAATGTTTTACCAACGCCGATTTTGAATTAGTAAGAAGTACTTCGATTGATCTTATATGGGAAAACGAAGAGTTGAACAAGTCTATGTTTCGGGTGAAGTTAGAAGGAGATGGAACTGGAGAGTATTGGTGCGAAGGCCACACAATCTTCAATTTCCAGCATGTAACTTCGAATCGATTGATCGCTACTAATAAGAGACGAGGTCACGCTTTTTCCATGCGCATGAATGTCACTTGCATGTGGCAGAATAAAGATTTTTGTACTAACATTCACAAAAACGCAAAACAATTTGGAAAAAACATTCGACACCTTTTGCGTAAAGAATCTGAAAAGAACTTGAGCGCTCTGGTCATACACAGTGCCCGTATAATGGATGTCGAGCAGATAACAGGCCCAAGCATAGTATGTTGGGCTCACGTAGCAGCATCCCTGAAAAGATCGGCTGTGGACAATAGCGAGGAGGAAAGCAGTGAAGAAGATGACAGTTTAGAGGACAATGAGCGAATCAGACACGATACCTCAGTACGTATGCATGTTTTCGAATTGCTCAAGCAATTAAATTTAAATCATAGTGAGAGTAATATACTTACAGTACGCAGTACAGAATACTGTTTTCCCGAAAAAATTCATATAAACAACAACGTTCAAACACTATGGATGCAAGCCGTTAGGGGACAGGCAGCTACAACTGAGCTTTTATGTCTTCGCAAGAATGGAATGCCTTTCACAAGACTGTGTGGAGGCGATTTTCTACATGGTGCTCAATGGCAGGATCTTGCAGAAGCTGTTGTGTGTGACTTTAAGCTTAATAACACAGAAACTACAAAAACCTTATACGACCTGGAAAACTCAAATATGGTAAAATCTTCACCTGGAAAAGTTGTTCAAACAGTAAGGAAAATTATTAAGGAAAACCAAAAAAATCTTGGGCCAGCAGATATACATTTCACCTCAAATATAATACAGGCCTCTATAAAGAGTCTTAGTGAACTGAATTTAATTCAACCGAACGCAGTGCTGGAAGATATTTTAAAGAATACTGCTATTTGGAAGAATGCCACTCGTGATTTTATGGTTATATACGATTACCTGATTGACGTCAGAACTGATATCATCAAAATGTCAGCGCGCTTAAATTCGACCAACAAATTGTTAGAGGCGCTTGAAAATGCAATGGATATGCAATCATCGTTGCCATTTGCGGATGATAACAGCTTGGATGAAGACGACTCGAATTTGAATTTTAAAGTTTTAGACTATTTGGATATTGGAGTGTCGGTAAAGATTTCAAAATATCTTTTGTACTTTCTAATTGATCCGTCAAAAGCTAACATATCTGGAATAGCTTTATTTCGTAATAACAATTCTTGGGAGGACACTCAAATGCTTCCCGGCGCGTTTGAGAATGAGCACTACAGATTTCTGCAATGGGATCATGTGATTGAGGACTTCATCCATGATCCAAATTTACAGCTCGGTACATATGTACCAATTAAACTCTTAAGTCGCTTGAACACTTTTTCAATCGAAGGAAATACCACTAGAAAGTCACCTATTGTGGTTATTAAAGTTTACTCAAATGACAAACTCTTTCAACAGCTTAATCCACAATCCCATAAGGTGCCAGGTCGCATCGTATCAATATCCTTACCTGGCTATAAGTCCGATCTACCTGAATCACTACCTCTAGTTTTCCGCAGATTTAGCAATAACCAACTAAATAATTCAGCAGAATTTTGCAACTATTGGGACTATAATAGTTGGGCGTCCGATGGCATTACATTTTCGGAACACTCTGGAAAAAATGCCAATGTAGTATTGTGCCTTTTAACTCACTTGACACCCTTTGCTTACCTGGTGGGATACAATTTCACCGTGAATGATGATATTGAAGTCAGTATTAATACTGTCCATGACAAGGCCATGGACATAATCACTGTAACAGGTTGCTCTTTATCGCTATTAGGCATTTCTGGAATATTTATCACGGCTGCCGTTTTTCATAGCTGGCGTCGAAAGGCCTCATCAAAGGTGCTACTTCAGTTGTCTGCGGCAATCGCTATACAGATGATTATCCTTTGCTTTGTCAACACCCAGGAATACTCTCTACACTTGGTAATCAATAAGATAGTACCTAGTTGTGTGGCTATCGGAGCATGCCTTCATTATTCTATATTAGTTCAATTTTTTTGGATGATGGTCATTGCATATTTGCAGTTTAAGAGATACGTTCAAGTGTTTGGAGAAACCCGACCAAAAAGATTCTTTTTAAAGGCAACCTCATTTTGCTGGGGGGTGCCCCTCTTTCCGGTAATTTTAGTAGTTTTACTAGATCACGATTCTTTTAGCAAGGGTGATATTTGTTATCCATCGGGCTACAGTCTTTATTTGGGAATCATCATGCCTGTTACAGCCATTATAGTTGCAAACTTTGTAATTTTCTGCTTTATTTTGTACAACATATTACGTGCACCTGCTACACCTATTCGTCACACGGATAAACCGATGTTGTTATCTCAAATTCGACTCTCAATTCTGCTTTTTTTTCTGTTGGGGTTCACGTGGTGCTTCGGCTTACTTTCGGCAATGAAAGCGAGCATTGTTTTCCCGTATTTGTTTTGTCTTACTGCCACTCTACAAGGATTTGTTATTTTTATATATTTTATTATCTTAGATCCGGTCACACGTCGTATGTGGAGAGAATTCTTTAGCAAAATTTACGGAAAAAGAAAATCCGAGCTCGATAGTTTTAAGGATACGACGCAAACTTATTAAAGTAATTCCAATGTTCACCCACCACAGCCAGTTAAATGCATGAACATAATCACGACAATCGTCACAGTTTTATATTTAAGTAGAAACACTTTCGCCTTGCTTTGATGTCCATATCCTGTTCGAAAGTGTTTTAACTTTTATGAAGTATTATGAGTAAATAAGTTTCTTGTCGTACTGAATACAAGGCTTAAACTAAAAATAGCCTAGCTTTCGAGCAAAACTTTAATCGTGCAATAAAACAGAATTGTAACTATTCTTACAAACAATCGTACAAGAGAAATCCAACATGGTCCAGTACATTATTTTCGTGTGCCGAATCTGTTTCCTCACTGCAACGCTATTTATGTATACTTCTTAGTTAAAAAAATTCGCGAAGATTAAGGCACGTATGTATTAAGCGGAGGGCTATTAAGCTACCATAAGATTAATAATTAAACTTTGTTCAATTAAGTATATAAGTAATAATTAAATAAAGCTGAACATTAAAATCATTTTCGCTTTCACTTTGGCAATTCGGCTGGTCAGTTTGTGATATGCCAGCAATACGATATATTCATACAATTTGGATCAAACTCGTCAAAATTGTGTTGAAGCAGATCATTTTTACAACTCGAAAGTATATAGACTAGAACACTGCACGAGTCGAGTTTTAAGTCAGTTCATGTTTTATTCTAACATGAGTCAACGATTCGTCGATTCAAAAGCCCTTGACATTAGGAATATTTTGTAGAATTCGTTATAAGCCGTTCAGTTCAAACAGCTCATGTTAACAAAACAACTAAATAGAACTAACGAGCTGAACATAATGGGCGTATTCAGCAGATAATTCCGATTTACGATTTGTGATTTCTTATTGTCGATTTTACCTGCTGAATATAGTTATTGCCGATAGCTTAAAAGAAGTCGAAAAAAACGTAGTTAACGATTGATAACGTGGTTAACGATTGCTGGGTCAGCCTACCTTTGTTCAGACATTCAAATGAATTTTTGATGTGAAACATCTTTAATTTCGGTACGGAAGATTTTAGTAGAAGTAAAATTTCATTTCAGCGTTACGTGACGTCATGCATATATTGTGTTATTAGCGGAGTGTCCCAGGGGGAGAGGAGTGGAAGTGGGGTGAAAAGAGAAGGGAAACTGGGGAAAAGTGGAGGTGACTTAACAGTGACTTGGCAGTGACTAAACAGTGACTTAGCAGTGACTAAACAGTGACTAAACAGTGACTAAATAGTGACTAAACAGTGTCTTGACAGTGACTAAAGAGTGACTTGACAGTGACGAAGCAGTGACTTGACAGTGTCTTGACAGTGACTTGACAGTGACTTGACAGTGACTAGTGACTTAACAGTGTCTAGTGACTAGACAGTAACTAGTGACTTGACAGTGACTTGACAATGACTTGACAGTGACTTGACAGTGACTAAACAGTGACTTGACAGTGACTGAACGGTGACTAAGCAGTGTCTTGACAGTGACTTTACCTAACAGTGACTACACAGTGACTGAAAAGAGATTTGACAGTAACTAGTCAGTGACCGAACAATGACTTGACAAAGACTTGACAGTGACTAGACAGTGACTAAGCAGTGACTTAACAGCGACTAAACAGTGACTAAACAGGAGGGTTGTCGAAAATATTATCGATATATCGAAATATCGATATTTTTGCGCAAAATGAAGATGGCGGTGATATATCGGATATCGAATATTTATTGGTGATATTTTTCGGGGATATTTTTGTTTTAGAGTTCGGTCACACTGTTGTGCATAACTGTTTCGTGTTCGCTGGACATTCAACTCAACAAATACAAAGGTGCACTTAAAAGCAAAGCATGGAGATGCTTGGCAGAAATGCAACTTATCAACGGTGAATGTAAGTATATGTATGTAAATGTAAAATGTAAAATTGGCTATACAGCTCATCTAACGGGGCGAAGTCAAGCTTGTTTTGTAGTGTCCCTGAAGATGGTTGCCGAGGAGCAACTGAAATATATTGGAAAAACAGCATACACATCTGTGTGTTTTACTAGACCTCGAGCCCGCAATACTCAAATTATTGTACATCTTTTGAAGTATGTCAGAAAAAATTTTCAAAGAAAAATATTGAAAAATAAGCCGGTGACGGTGAATCTCCAGAGGTGCCTTGAAAAAAGTGGCTTTGCGGTGTACATCAGAACTCAAAATCTACTGAACCGATCCAAAAAAAATTAAGCGCATTTTAAAGGTGATGTATTTCTCGAGGTAATCAGGAAGAGTTTTTTTCTATTTTTTACAGCACTTCGAAGTGAAAAACTCGATTTTAGCTAAAAAAAACCGCGGTTAATTTGTTATTAAAAAATAGAAAAAGATGAAAATAAAAAACTCTTCCTGAATACCTCGAGAAATACATCACCTTCAAAATGCGTATCAACTTTTTTGGATCGGTTCAGTAGATTTTGAGTTCTGATGCACACGAACTTCAAAAAAGACGTTTTCGGGAAAATCGATTTAAAGTTTTTCATACGGTAGCAATCAGGTAGCACGCCGGTCGTTTGAAACGCTGTAACTCCTTTAGTTTTACTCGGATTGACTTCAAATTTGCAAACAATATTCTCGACATATTGTTCATTCAGAAAACAAATGAAAAAAAAAAATGAAAAAAAATAAATTGTGAAATGTACATAAAAATATCCTCTTTTTGAAAAAAAATATTCGGATCAAATACAGATTGACCCTCGCGGAGAAAAATACAAAATACAGATTTTATTAAGGAAAAAAATACTTCGGATGGCTTTGGTTGCAGTCTCACATTTTTATCGAAAAGTTCACGAGAAAATAACAAGAAACCGTCTTTGGTTCGATTAAATCTGATACACCGTTCAAAAGTTATGATATTTTTTTTAAATTTTATGTGTTTCCGGTTTATCTTAAGAACTATTGGCGGTAGGGGAAAATCTTTTTGGGGTATTTTCATATATGTATAGTACTTCAAAATAATAGCCATTAATAATATTTTGGAAATAAAAAAAAATGGGGTTGCCGAGTTGATATGTAATGTCCCATATTGCAAAGCGAACCAAAGCCAAATCAAAATCTAAGAAAAGAATTAAAAATGATTTAAAATTGTGACTAAGAATGAGTGGCGAGTTGGCCATTAACAATTGCGAACCATAATTTATTTTTAAACCTTAAAGCTACGTTCCAGTACCTCCAGCGAAAGTACTTTCAGCGTGGAAATTGGATAGTGGTAAGTGCGCTATGCTTTTATTGCATTTTCGTTTGTCCTGCTGATTGTTTTGATTATTATTCGCTTTGTCGTCCCAACCACTGATAAGCAAAAGCATTGCTTAAGCAGCGATCGACTGCTGATCTAACTATGGATATTGGCACATAAACAAAACGAAATGAAATGTGTTTGTTGGTGGCGCAATCGCTATGACCTAGCTGTTCCGTTATTAAATTTTTGTTCTATTTGCTTCCAAATATCGTTTAAAACAAAACAAAAGAATAAATGAAAAATATGATGAGGTACTTAAATACACTGAAAGAAACTTCCATATCACATTCTGAAGCCTTTGAAACTACTATATTAAATATTAATGATTAATTTTTCTCGCCTAAATACTGCAATTGAAGTTATATACCCTTGTTATTTACATAGGCCAGTATTATCTACATGCTGAGCGAAATTTATTTACATATACTATCTACTTTATTTTATACTTATATTATCTACATTTTATATAGTCCTTATATTGTTAATTTTGCAGCTATTCGGTTGGTTATGATTCTTGAATATTTTGTAGGATAAAAATTTAGTTTGAGCAGATAATCATGAAAATAGGAGTTAGTTTAAATATAATTACAATTGTGAATAAATATTAGAACCTTGAAGATGAACTAAAGTGCCTATTTTTGTAAGCCATGCCTCGCCCTAGTAAACCAATGTGGTGATCGTTCCTGGATAATAAAGGGGTCGTTTTATAAATCATGCAACCTGACGACCATGGTTGGGGGGGATAGTTAGCGATGCACAACACCTGAACGCGCTAGCCAATGCATCCGGAGATGCCATCCAGTGATTGTCTTCCTTTCCTTCGCAGTATTCGAGATTCTTTTTTATGCTATCAAATATATTTCCTTCTTTCGTTCTGTATTTCTCTTTCTCCATATCTCCCTCGAATATCGCTCTATCTTTCTCTCTTCATCTCCCTCTCTCTCTCTATTTCCTTGTCCTTTATGTACGAATCCTTCCATTAGGGTCAATTTTATGATAGGACGCTGAAACAGAGCCGGTATTGCGGTATTTCCGCAGGCTTGTCTTTGCAAGCGCGTAGTCATGACACAATAAGTATACAATAAATCAAACACGTGTTAGCGCGTGAAAAGAGCTTTCGAAAAAGCTCTAGCGTGAACCGATGCGACGAATACAACTAGAACCATGGTACAATAAGTATAAGGTAGTCTCGTCGGCAAAAGCTGTCCCTTAGTGCTAGCAATAAGTGCGAGTGAAAAGCACAAAGTATATTGAGTGTGAACGAAACGGCAATAAAATATGTTGATTAACCCTGAACAGGGCCGTGGGGTTTAAAATAGCATATTGTAATACAAAGAGGTGAATTAGTTTTCAAATATTTATTTTATACATTAATTTTGTTTTTATAGTTTTATTATTAATAATTTTGAATTGGCAATTAATCTTTGTTTTCGATTTTGAACAGAATTTTTTTTTTCTTAATTATAAAATATATTTAATTTTGAAATAAATTTTTGTTGCTGCGTAAGGGTTAAAACATTAAGAAAAAATTCGTCCGCACACGACCTTCCGCGTCAACAAGCAAGCATGCACTGAAGCTAAGGGACAAAAACGAGCTAGCGTCGGCAGCCGACGAGACTACCTTATACTTATTGTACCATGGTTCTAGTTGTATTCGTCGCATCGGTTTACGCTAGAGCTTTTTGGAAAGCTCTTTTCACGCGCTAACACGTGTTTGATTTATTGTTGTTTGTTTTTAGTCGTTCGTGAGTTATAGCCTCGCAAACATGGAGCAAAATAAAGAGAAAATACGGCATATTTTACAGTACTACTACGATAAAGGCAACAATGCATCTCATGCCGCCAATAAAATTTGTGCAGTTTATGGACCCGATACAGTTTCCATTTCCACCGCACAACGATGGTTTCAACGTTTTCGTTCTGGTGCAGAGGTGATCGAAGATGTGCCACGGTCCGGAAGGCCTGAATTGATCGAAAGAGACCGGCATAGTAGCAGCCGTAGCATCGGCCAAGAGCTGGGCATGAGTCATCAAACCGTTATAAACCATTTGAAGAAGCTTGGATTCAAAAAGAAGCTCGATATATGGGTGCCACACGTCTTGACGCAAAAAAACATTTTTGCCCGTATGGATGCATGCGAATCGCTTCTGAAACGCAACAATATCGACCCGTTTTTGAAGCGGATGGTGACTGGCGATGAAAAGTGGGTCACTTACGACAACGTGAAGCGCAAACGGTCGTGGTCGAAAAGCGGTGAAGCTGCCCAGACGGTGGCCAAGCCTGGATTGACGGCCAGGAAGGTTCTTCTGTGTGTTTGGTGGGATTGGCAGGGAATGATCCACTATGAGCTGCTCCCCTATGGCCAAACGCTCAATTCGGACCTGTACTGCCAACAACTGGACCACTTGAATGCAGCACTCATGCAGAAGAGGCCATCTTTGATCAACACAGGCCGAATTGTCTTCCATCAGGACAACGCCAGGCCACACACATCTTTGGTGACGCGCCAGAAGCTCCGGGAGCTCGGATGGGAGGTTCTTTTGCATCCACCGTATAGTCCGGATCTCGCACCAAGTGATTACCACCTATTTCTGTCCATAACGAACGAGCTTGGTAGTCGGAAGTTAGCCACAAGAGAGTCCTGTGAAAATTGGCTCTCCGAGTTTTTTGCCAATAGGGAAGCGAGCTTCTCGCTCGTCATCGAACAAAACGGCGCATATTTGACTTAAATCGCATTATTATAACCAATTTTATGAACAATTGAAAATTCAATAAAAATACCGCAAGACAACCTTATATATATAAATTAAATCGATATTTTTTAGCGCAGTCACATTGTAGTTCTTATTTCGCGTCAAATGACGCCTACATTACCTCAATAGACCTGTTCATTGTTAAGTTCCGGGCTTTTATTGTAAAATATCGAAAATATCGATGTTTTTGACACTTAAATAAAAAAATTTTTTTTAACAAGTCTATAAATCAACCAAATTTTTCTATGCAGCTTGCTCACCGAAATGACAGGAAAAATCTTAACAGAGTGCCTCACTCAAGGTGAATTTACTATAAGGTGACGTATTCCGATGTGGTGAGGGGTCTTAATTATTTTCAACTCGCTCTCACGGCTCTCTAAAACATATGACAGTTGCTCTGAGAGGCAAATGCTAGGCACACTTCGTTTGTTATTGTTTGAGCTAACAGAAAGCTGAAAGATTTTGGCTAACAAATAAAATGAAATAATTCAAAACAATTTATGTATAATATTTCAACGTATAATATTGTAAAATAAAGTTTTACAATACATGAATCAAAGTACTATATTAATATATTTAACAATTTTTTTTTGTCTAATCAGCCTTTGCTTTTGTTTTTGCAGTTTTAGTTTTTTATTTAAATTTTTCAGACGAAATTTTATTCGCATTTAAAAAAAAAAAATACTTTCGTTTTTGGATCTAGTTCAATGTTATCAGCACTTCTTATCATTTGGGCCAGCAAACATGGTTTTGAGCATATATTGTTGCCATTGAACTTGCTAAATACTGATTCAACCCTTTTTATTTTGGCCACGAATTCCGTGGATGACTTCTTTAGCCCTCCTGCTGATACCATATCAACATAAGTGAACGTGGCATTTTCTATGTCGGCGCAGTCCAAAGACAATCTTCTAATTAGATAGCCTGAGATGTACTCTATAGAGTCATCCGTCAGTTCGCTATCTATTTCGGCTTCTTCTTCTCCAGCCTACTCTGCTCTGGCTGAGTTAGCAGCAACACTTGCAGAGCTGGTAATTGAGGAAAAAAAAAGAAAACAATGAAAAAAATCGTGCGCTACACAACCTCTCTCCAACGACCATCTAATATCTAGACTACAGCTTTGCTCGGTCGAACCCAGTTCAGTTTCAGTCTTCGTCACGAACTCTATCAACCGCGATAGAGCAAGACAGTTCGAGAATCGAACCCAGCAGCGCAGCTGGCAGCGAAGAGGCACCGAGCAAACCTGTTATCTAGTTTTCTCTCATCTGTGTTCATACTGTCAAAATTATTAAATAAAATTCAAAAGGCTCCTCGACAGAGAGCACCTGTGGTGAGTACGTCACCTTATAGTAAATTCACCTTGGTCTCACTCTCTCAACAGAACACGAGATTTCGATTTTCTAGTGTTTTCTGTTTCATAGTAATCGATGAGAGAAACACACTGAGCTGTCTGACTATAACCGTTTGATGGAGCAAAGAAAATCTAATATAGAAGCACACTCTGCTGCGTCGCCATTTTTTCTCTCAAATAGTGAACAGCTGATTGGGGTGTGTGCTGGGCGGACGATTTGAATTTTCGAACGAAAAACGAAAAATGTTTTCAAGTTTAAAAATAGATAAAGAAATGTAATTTTTGCATAGATGAAGTTACTATAGAAGCACACTCTGCTGCATGGGCATTTTTTTAATGAGAAAGTGAAGAGCTGGTCGGGGGCGAGTCATGGGCGCACGATTTGAATTTTCGAACTTATTTTGAATATTTAGAGGCCATAAAGCAGGCGTGTGTCACATTTTGTGTTGCTGACTCTCATTGAGAGAGAGAGAGAGAGACAGCAACATAAAATGTGTCCTACTCGTCAAATTGTTGCAAAACATTGATTGGATTTTTATTAAATGTTCTTCGGCCGAAACTAAAGAATTAAGCAATTAATTACCACTGCAGAATTTAGGCAAAGACAATAATCTTCATCATATTAAATCATAAAAATATTGGAATTTGATTAATTTAAATTTTTGATATACAAACGAGAAGGCCAAGTTAACTTCGTCTTTGCCGAAGTTTTTATACCCTTGCAAATGTTTTAATAAATCAGAGTTTAAGAACGCCAGCATTAAAACAAACAATTTTTCTAAATAAAACCCACTTTTCGAACGATAATTCCTATGACAGCTATAAGATATAGTCATCCGATTTTGACAAAAACTTCCAAATCTGTATAAAAGCGTATAATATTAAAAATCGCTGAAGTGAGACACGTTAACATTAAAAAAAAAATTTTTTCTTTAAAACCCACTTTTCGACCGATAGTTCCTATGCCAGCTATAAGATATAGTCATCCGATCCGGTCGGTTCCGACATATTAGTAGTGTGCAGTAAAAAGAAGACTCTGTGCGAAGTTTTAGCTCGATAGCTTTAAAACTGAGAGACCAGTTTGCGTAGAAACAGACAGACAGACGGACGGACAAAGCCCTGATCAAGAATGTATATAGTTTATAGGATCGGAAATTAATATTTTTGTGCGTTGCAAACTTCTGGGCAAAATTATAATACCCTTTGCAAGGGTATAAAAATAGAAAACAATATATATTTTTTGATATTTTTCGCGTTTTTTTGTTACATTTTGGATACTGTATTTGTTGATTTGATGGCTAAAATATTCTTCTAAAAAACAGTTATCAACGACTGTGAATTGTTACAAAATATTTTAAAACAGTTAACTCTTAACTAACACCGACGTTACACACTTGGCCATTAATATTTAAAAAAAAAGTTGTAATCAAGGTATTTTTTATCAGATTAAAAAAATTTAATCTGTTTAATTTAAGAAACCGTATTTTACGTTGCGGACGTTACACACATTTTACCAATTTTTAGTTAAAATGTATAATATATATTACATATTTTACAAATATACTATTTTTCTTATATTTAAGAAAATCGAACAAATTTTAAGTTTAGCTAAGCGCTAAATACTAAAAAGACTGTTTAGCCCACTTTTTTGACCAATAAAAAGAATAAATGCAAGCAAGAGCTGGAGTAGGCAAGCCTCTGCCAAGAACAAACAAACCACCGTAAAACCACTTCTCTATAAATATAAAAGAGAGTGTCCTGACTGACTGACTGACTGATTCACTGACTGACTGATTGGCAATCATAGCACAGCCTAAACTGAAACTTTTCCGACGCTTTTCCGACTTTTCCGGGTGGAATTTTCCAAAACCCCGTCTTAGTACGCACTTTCACCACTAACAGAAACTCCTGTGCAAATTTCAGCTTTCTATCTCTTACCGTTTAGGCTGTGCGATGATTGCCAATCAGTCAGTGAACCAGTGAATCAGTCAGTCAGTCAGGACACTCTCTTTTATATTTATAGAGATAAACAGTCAAATCGACTGCGTGTTTTTTCTTTTGTGGACAAAATAAAAACAATTAATAGTTGTGCGGAAAATTGCAATTGTACATACGGGTACATTCGACCAACATACATACATAAAAACATACATCAAAGTGCAGGTCGAGAACACAAAATTTACCGCTGTCGCCAAGTGCCTTCTTTTGCAATTTCTTCTGTTACCTAACCGCGGGGCAACGTCCGCCTTTGGCAGTTAGAAGCAAAGCAAAGAGAGCATCCGTTAGTTTTTGATCGCTTGCTTTGCCTGAAGTTGCATTTGGCGCGCGCGCATACAGGGTGACCTGTTTTGCGCGAAAATATAAAAACATTTGAAGAAATTTTGTGCGGGTGCGTCTTTACTTTTTAAATAATCATGCCGGATAATAATTCGACTGTGTTGTCGTCGGCTCCTAGTGACATTGACTATTATAGAGCCAAAGTGCAGTCCGGATGTCAACCATTCGCATTAAATGAGTTTTTATCTTGTGAGACTCTAAGCCACTTTGACGAAGCAGACTTGATTGTGCGCTCTAAATTTATTGAAAATTTGAACGCAGAATTCAATGTCGCACAAGCCAGCGTGGAGAAGTTTGACCTGATGGAGCTCGCAGGAGACACGCGTTCTGATTTCGCGAATAAATTCAAATACTGTGCACACAAACGGGGGAGCAAAACGGACCATAGACATTTTTAATACCACTTAAACGGTAATACTGAAAATGCTCATTTTTTTGGATAAATGCTAATAGCTTCTACAATATCCAACAGATTTCGATGTATGAACACTTTTTGAATTCACTATGCATTAGGTAACATCATCCAAAAGAGAAAGAAATTTAAAAAATTTTTCTTGGTGAAAATAACTGTGCAATTAACGGCTTTTTCAAATTTTCGATAAAAATTAAACCAAATTCTCGATATCTTTGTAATTAGCAGCTACACCACAAATTTGACAATAAAATGATGTATGAACGATTAAACGATAATTTTATAAGCTTTAATTTGGTATACAAAACTTGTTCAAGAGTTATTTCATTATTGAGAATTTTGAAATTAAGTGAGAGGTCTTTTTCCAAAAATGCGAAAAACGGCTATTTAGGATTATCTCGATATCTGTTCTACTGATAAATTCTTAAGCTCCATATTCGAATTCAGCGCGTGATTTTACATAAGGAGTGACATCAAATTATAGAGGTTGAAAAATCGTGTTAACTTGTGTAATTATCGCTGATCTAAATCTTTATAGCTTCAGCTCTTCAAATTAAAGAAAACATACCTCAACATACAAATGAAATTTCCTTCTAAAAAACTGAACAACTGAACGAAACCGATTGCTTGTTTCATCCCAATTCAATTTGTCCTTTTACCTTTTTGTACTCGGCTAATGTCGTTTTATTCTTAGCTTTGCATTTTTCATTTTACAAAGTTAAACAGTATAGAAAGAGCAAATTCATTTAAATTTTAATTTTTTAATTTTTGTGTTTCCTTCTCCCTTTTTGTATGATAGCAAAATCAAAATGCAATTAGTTTTTAGCTAATATGTGTAAAATTGCTTTAGTTATATTTTGATAATTTGTAAAAAGTAAATAAACATAACACAAACCGTAATTGAATAGTTCGAGAGATAGTTTTATACATGAAAAAAAACAACACAAAGTTCTATAAATAACTTCGACTAGACCGAAGTTTATATACCTTCGGAGCATGATATATGCCTGCCAGTTTGTTATATGGCAGCTATATGATTTAATCATCCGATTTTAATCAAACTCTCTAAAATTGTGTTGAAACACTTATAACTGGAAAGTGGAAAGACGCTACGATTGAAAACAAAAAAGTTTTTCACTAGAACTGCTTTTTCGACCTATTATTCTTATGGCACCTATAGTCATTCGATTTGGATCAAACATAACTGCATTGTGTGGTAGCATATAATATAAATCAGTAACAAGTTTGGAAGCTATAGCATTGAAAACAAATAAGTTTTTCTTACTAAGACTGTTTTTAAACATATCTTTTGTATGGCAGCTAAACTGGATAATTAGTTAGATGATAGTCCAATTTTCAAAAATCTTGGCGGAATTTAATAATGGCAAAGAAAACTTATAAATACGAGGTTTGGGAGCCATAGCATTGAAAATAAATAAGTTTTTCTCGCTAGAAATACTTTTTCAACCGATCAATCCTGTGGCAGCTGTATGCTATAGTCATCCAATCCGGCTGGTTCCGACAAATGTGCGGCTTATTTGTACCAAAAGACTTGGTGCAAAGTTTGGTTTAGATAGCTTTGAAACTGAATGAGGAGAAAGCATAGAAACAGACGGAAAGACGGACGGACGGACAGTCGGACATGGCTATATCAACTCAGCTCGTCATGCTGATCAAGAATATATATACTTTATGTGGTCGGAGATGCTTCCTTCTAACATCCGGACAATTTAAATATACCCTCTCCAATCACTGAAGTGAAACTAGCAAGCCAAGCCGTCAGAACCCTCTGGAGGGGCGGATACAAACAGGAAACGTTGGACCAAGAGACTTGCTTACTCTTCCTGAAGAAACTAAGCTACGCGCAACCGACCACAGCTGAACATCTGACAGAGGTCTTAGTACGAGCATGTGATGCGTCAATGCAAAGAAGAAAGCCCGGGTACGGAAACAGAAGAGCAGCCTATTGGTGGTCTGAAGAAATCGCAAGTATCAGAAGAAACTGCCTGAGAACTAGAAGAGTGGCACAGCGAGGTACAGATTCGTTTACAGAAAAAGAAGCACTTCACAAAACTGCCCGCCAGCAGCTTAAAAAGACCATAGAGAATAGCAAAATACGGTGTTTTAGGCAACTAGTTGCAGAAATAGACGGAAACCCTTGTGGATCAGCCTATAAACTCGTCATGAAGAAGATGAAGAAATGTTCCATGCCTACATGTCCCACACTAGTCCAAAGAATTGTTGAACAGCTGTTCCCAGAACAAGCAACGATTATTTGGCAGAGCGAACTCCAGCCTCAAGACAACACCGTTTTGGCCATTACCGAAGAAGAGCTCCATGAGGTAGCAAAAACTATAAAAAACGAAACGTCCCCGGGACCAGATGGCATCCCAAACAAGGTACTCAAAATGGCTATTTGGGAACATACCACCGTAGTCAGTCAGCTTCATACGAATTGCTTGGAAGAAGGAAAATTCCCTGATCTGTGGAAAAAACAGCGGCTCGTTCTTTTACCCAAGCCAGGTAAGAAAGCTGGCGACCCGACAGCGTACAGGCCACTGTGCATGCTGGATACGGCCGGGAAAGTACTTGAAAGGCTGTTCGCTAACAGGTTCGAGACGGCAATAGAAAGTAGCGGAGGGCTGGCAGCCAGACAGTACGGATTCAGGAAGGCCAGATCAACTATTAGTGCCATCCAGCATGTCGCATCAATTGCTGAGAAAGCTATCGAGGGCACAAGATGGCACCGAGGGACGAAAGAGTACTGCCTAGTGGTAACGCTAGACGTACAAAACGCCATCAATTCGGTAAAATGGCCGAACATCGTTGGAGCACTCCGCTGCTTCGATGTACCTAGTTATTTGTTGGAAATCACAAACGCTACTTTTCCAAAAGAGTGCTGGAGTATGACACAGAGTCCGGACCAAAGCAGAAGCAGATCACAGGAGGAGTCCCTCAAGGATCGGTACTTGGCCCACTATTGTGGAATGTGGCCTACGACGATGTCCTCCGAATCCAGCTGCCAAATGGATGCACCTCTGTAGGATTTGCAGATGATGTGGCACTGATATTGGTGGCAAAGCACATAAGCGAAGTCCAACGAGCAGCTAACGATGCTATTAGTATGATGCTCATACACTAGAGTGGATGACCCAAAACGGACTCCAACTCGCCGAACACAAGACGGAAGCCGTACTCATTAGTAGCAGGAAGGCAGTCGAAACTACCAGCATAGTGGTCGGATACCTCAAATACTTGGAAGTAATGATAGACAGACGGCTCACATATAGCGCGCACTTGCGTTATGCAAGCAAAAAGGCAGCTACTGCGAGCGTGGCGTTAGCGCGCATCATGGCTAACACCCACGGACCCAAGCAGAGTACGAGAAGGCTTCTGTGTTAGTGTCACTTCGATCCTCCTTTACGCAGCACTAGTGTGGGCAGGTGCCAGGAGAACACAGTCCTACAGAGCAGAAGCAGAATCAGCCTACCGTCTATGCGCGCTGAGAGTGGCTTCTGCATACCGCACGGTATCCCACGCGGCAGCACTTGTGGTAGCGGGCATGATCCCCATCGATCTATTGGCGAACGAGAGGAAAGTCTTGGCGGAGACTGGAGGGTATCAAAATCGGGAAGCGCAAAGATCAGCGACAATCGAGCTTTGGCAGGACAGGTGGAATGGAAGTACAAACGGAAGTTGGATGCGACGCCTAATCCCGAACATAGCCATAGCTAAACAGACGACATGGACAGTTAAACTTCTATCTGACGCAACTGCTGACAGGACATGGGTGCTTCAAAAACTATCTCTGGAGGTTTAAGCTCGAGAACGACCCAACCTGTTCCGACTATCAGGGGGTCACACAAGACGCAGAACATATATTTTTTGTCTGTCCGACATTTAATCGAGAAAGAAAAGAGCTTAGCATGAGGGTGGGGAGGACACCAGCCGCTTGTAACCTGGTGAGCATCATGCTTGACTCGGAAGAGAATTGGTCTGCGGTAAGCACCATGGCCACAACAGTTTACCGAAAACTGCGTCGCGCCGATGATGAGCGCAATTCTATACATTGGAGAGAATCCTAGGTGAGCCTAAGGGCATTCCCCCCGGCGAAGTAATCCAGAAAGGCAGTCCCGCCGGGAAACGGGTTAGGTGGCGGTAGTTTAGTGCGGTTAGAGTCACACACTTCGAGCGCAGTCCAGCGATCGAGTTGGTTTCGATGCTTCTATCGTCCTTACAAAAAAAAAAACGAGAGCGTAAGCTAAAGTCGGCTCTAACTGACTTCGATATACCCGTTACTCATGAAAAACATGTTTAACAGCGTTCATGCGTTCCTAAGTATGACCATCCGGAAAGTATGCAACATTTTTTAGGATGGGTGGACTGGTAGCGGGGGGCTTGGTTCACTTTTTTGCTCATAACTTAACCGTTCATCTGATCTTTATCATTTCTTCGGCAAATCGATTCATTTTGCTAATTACTAACTATCTCTAGAAGGTACGAATCGTCTATCCTTAAAACTGTAGGAGATACAACGTTTTTTCCAAATTGGGGGGGCGGGAGGGGGCGTGGCCAAAATTTAAAGAAGCATTTGTCACATACATGTCAAACCTCTATCTCTTACCATCTCTGAGATCTAAGTGTCATACAGACAGACGGTCAGACGGACAAGTCTATATCGTCTCGGCTGTTGATGTTGATCAAGGATATATATACTTTGTATGGTCGGAAATGATTCCTTCTGCCTGTTACATACATTTGCACGACTTCAGTATACCCTCTTACTCTACGAGTAACGGGTATAAAAAAAACGAGAAAGGCAAAGCTGAATGCGTCTGCACCGAAGTTTTGATACACTTGAAATAGCTTGTCACAACGGTTAGCGACTTCGACCAAACTTCGCAAATCAGATTACCCATGACCGTGTTTGAGAGCGATAATTTTGAGAACAAACCAGTTTTTCTCACCCATTTTCCAAACGAACATCATCCGATCCGGTCGGTTCCGACATATTATCAGCGTGTAGTAAAAAGAAGACTCTGTGCAAAGTTTCAGCTCGATAGCTCCAAAACTGAGGGACTAGTTCGCGTAAAAAAAACGGCAGAGTTCTGTAGTTCATTCAAAACAGAACTAACAACTAAGCACTTCGACTTTGTGGGGTTCACCCTTAATCCGTTTTTGACAGCCCAGTTTTTAAACACTGTCAGATCGTCGTTACAGGCACTAACACATTCACTGATATGACTCAGAGGTAGAGTTGGGTAAAGGTTGTTCATTTTACTGAACATGTTCACTTGATCTATTTTTCTAAGTGAGTCAACTCACTCAAATCGCTCTTGTTCAGTTGTTCATGTTCACTTGTTCTTATTCACTTGTTCTAGTTCAGTTGTTCTTGTGTTCTTAGCGAGAGAGAGAACATGATTACAGACAGATGATTAAAAGTGTATGTGTGTGTGTTGCAGCTTGGCCCCCAATTATCAGTAGTTGTCAAGCTTAGATTGCTCGTCGCGAATTTTTGGCAACAGTGTTCTTGAAATTGTTTTTCGAGTTGGCAACCTATATCCTGGGCAGTGTCAGAAATCTTCAAGCTTCCCAAATTCTAACTCGTCCACAACCTGGCTCCGATTTGCACGTGCTGGCTTATACACAAAGCTTGTAATCCTTTGCTGGCTAATAAGTCCGCAATAATAAGCCCCCAATTATCAGTAGTTGTCAAGCTTAGATTGCTCGTCGCGAATTTTTGGCAACAGTGTTCTTGAAATTGTTTTTCGAGTTGGCAACCTATATCCTGGGCAGTGTCAGAAATCTTCAAGCTTCCCAAATTCTAACTCGTCCACAATCTGGCTCCGATTTGCACGTGCTGGCTTATACACAAAGCTTGTAATCCTTTGCTGGCTAATAAGTCCGAAATGCTCGACATTTTCCACAAGGTAAGAATTGTCGTTGTTGTTGTTCTGCCGTGCAAATGGTTCCAATACTGCGGGGTGTTTGCATTTAAAATTACGATTTAGATTGCTTTGTGATTTGCAACTTAAGGTATTGCATTCGGTGAAATGGTGCCAAAAATCGCTTTGCTTTCTGATTAAAGACATTCTGAATAAAAAAAAACGGACGTGATTGCCACACCTAAAGGTTGTTTAATACAGATTTGCCATAAATTGACAACTAACAGTGAACTAAGTCAACAGTCAGATCACACTGAACAGTTCACTGAACTAGATACTTAACAGATGTCAGCAATGTGACCAATTTGGCCTTTTTCCGGACAGATCTATCCTGTCAAACATCCCCTATCGAACGGAATTCTGTCCCTTTTTTAGCTTCCTTATCCGGAAATCTGACCTTGTTTAGACTAAATTGTTTGAATGTAAAATGAATGTGGCTATCCATTGAAAATGCAGTCAAACCCATTACGGCGCAGTGGATTGAGCTGAACCCGATTCTTGCTGACATGCAAAGAATTAATAAAAACTTTCAAAGCAAGGACGCCGACCCAAATAAATTACTGGGTGATTTGATTCTGAGCATTATCTGTCTCAAACCAAAAATAATCCCATCCGACATTCCAGTTGATGTTCTTGAAAATGATTTTACGCAACACGTTAAACGGGATTTGTATTTGGGATTCGAGTTCGAATCTGACGTGACAATGTTAAAAGCAAAGATAAATGATTCTGCAGAGAAAACCATTAGACATAACTGTACGGATTTTGTGATTGAGTTAATCAATCAGCTAAAGCAGAGGTAAGCTATTTAATATTGTATACTATTTTTGCACTACAAATAATTTTGGATGAATTTAGGTTGCCGAACAATTATGCTATTTTAAAAACGATTGACGCATTTTCGGTGGATCGTGTTCTACGATCAAAAAAGGACACAATTCTGCAGATTTTAGAATTATTTGAAACAAGCAGCTACAAAAGAAGAAAAACAGTTGCTCAATAAGCCAACATGCATCAATTAAAATGGGAGAATGATGAAAACACTAATATTTTTGGTCCGAAGTATACAAATATGGGGACAGTACAGGTAACAACCCCTATTCGGACCTGGTAGTCCAAGCAAATTTGGCTAAAACCCAAACCAGAAATCGGTTACAAGTGGAGACGGTAAATGCTGTTTTGATGGTCAGGTAGTTACATGTATTTTTAGTTACATGTACTTTATCTCTAGCGTCGTCATAAGTTGTTTTGACACATTACAATTTGCCGGATAAATATTTATTATTGATTGGTTCAATGGCGACTTATGAGGACAGAGAAATGGCCGATGTAGAAGTCATTGAAGATACCTTAAAATTATCGAATATATATAAAAAAAACTTTTTTTCCTGTTTTCCGCCTTTTTTAACTTTTCATCCTTTTTTCCTGGTTTTTTCTTTAATCTGTCATTTTTTTCGAAAAATATTGGCATCACTGGATGTCAGGGTACAGGTAGGTGGGTAGGTATTTCCGGCTGGCCCCATGTAGGGGGGCCACACATAGACCTAATGGTCCTTAGTGAAGCCGGGTGCTTTTTAGGGTACCATTTCCTTTAGAAATCCTGGAGGATCTTTAACGTTTTGGCAAATGCCAATAGTTGTTTGGAGGAACTCTTGGCCGCCTCTTCCGGAGAGGTGAAACTTGGGGAGTGCAGATGTTTTAGTCTTGTCGTGGCGATTGCTAGGCAGCTGCAGATAAGGTGTTCTAGAGTTTCTGCTTCTCCGGGTTCCTTACATTTCCTGCAGGTGTCTGCTGTCGTGATGCCTAGCTTTATCGCGTGAGCGGCTGTTAGGCAGTGACCAGTTAATATGCAGTCTCTTCAGTGGAGCTGCAGCGTAAAGTGCGTTAGTTATTTGTCTCTCTTCTTGCACATGATTTTAGAGATTCTGCAGCCGGTCGTGTTCTTCCACTTTTCCTCTGCTTCTTTCCCCGCTGTCTCTTCCATCTTGCTGTAGCGTCTGTAGGGAGATAGGTATGTTTAGTGTTGCTTCTTGGCTTAGTGCTACCCCGGCTTTTGCAAGAGTGTCCGCCATTTCGTTTCCACCAATGCCTTGGTGGCTTGGAATCCAGTAGATTTGCACCTTGCTGGAGCTACTGGGGGAATCTTTTGCCTCTCTGCTTGCCAGAACATTTTTGGAGTTGATGGCGTGACTCTGCATTGCTTTGATTGCCGCTTGGCTGTCTACGTATATGTTAATTTGATTGTTTGGTGCGTGTAGTTCTGCCAGCGAAGACTTTCGCCTAGAATATAGTGCAGTGGTTTGGCAGTTTGTAGGAGAGTCTCAATTCTGGTTCCTTGCAGTACACGGCGGCTCCGACTCCTGAGGCCATCTTTGAGCCGTCCGTGAAAAGGTGCGTTGCTTCCTGGGCCAGTCCTTTACGCCAGTCTCCTGGTCCTAGTAATGCTGATGCGCCTGTAAAGTTGGTTCTTGTTATCATATAGTCCGTGCTACTGTTGATCTCTCTACCCACTGTGCTGTGTCCATAGCGCCATGTAGCGCCATGGTGCCTGCCGCGCAAAGACGTTGGGCAGTCCTGGGTGCAGTGAGGCGTGCTTGGATGTCCAGGGGGTTGACACCTACGATGTGTTCCAGTGCTTTTGTTGGAGTAGACCGCAGCGCCCCCGTTATGCAGACCAGTGCCTGTGCTTTAGATATCTGGACTTCTCGGTGGCTTGCCACCATACCAATATACATTGTAGTAATATCGGTCGTATAACTGATATGAAGAGCCAGTGCGTTAGTCTCGGTGATAGGCCAAAAGTGCTGCTTAGCATCTTCTGGGATGCATATAGCGCATTGGTTGCCTTTTTCACCCTTTCCTCCACATTGAGTCTCCAGGATAGTTTACTATCGATTATTACTCCAATGTATTTTACGTTTTTTTTTTTGTCGTTAGCGGTGTTTAATTTATCGTAGGTGGAGTCCATTGCGGTACCTTGTATCTCTTGGTGAAGAGAATGAGGCCCGTCTTCTCCGCATTGATTCTAAGTCCGGCTTCTGTGGCCCACTTTAGTATCTCTCTGAGAGAAGAGTCCATGATTAAGCTGACAGTCGATGGACATTTTCCCATGATAATTATGCTTATGTCGGCGGCATATGCGGTTATCTTGGGTGCTTTCCTGCGAAATTTTTGAAGTAGTTCAGTGACCACAAGGTTCCATAGAAGAGGTGACAAGACTCCGCCCTTGGGCGTTCCGCCTCTCTTGTCATAGTTGTGGTACCCCACTCGGCTTGTTCTCTTCTGCAGCTCAGCAGGTTATATATCCAAGGTCCAATGCCGTGTGTATTGCTAGGGCTCTTTCTTCTTCTTCTTGATTGGCCCGATGCATGCATCACAACCGTTCGACGGTCTCGGCCGCTGCCAACAATGTCCGCCAGTCGCTTCTGCTCCGTGCGAGCTGGGACCAATTGGTCAAACCAAGCTTGGCAAGGTCTGCCCGAACCTGGTCATCCCATCTCAGTCGTGGTCTCCCCCGCCTGCCTCTTCCTCCGAAGTCAGCCGCCTTCGAATAATAAGCTTTCCTTACTGGAGCTTCTTCGTCCATCCTGGTGACATGTCCTAACCAGCGCAGCCGCTGTTGCTTTATGCGCTTGACCAGACAGGTGTCCCCATAGAGCTCATACAGTTCGTCATTATTTCGAATGCGGAAAACATCGCCAACTTTTAAAGGTCCATAAATCCTCCGAAGAATCTTTCGTTCAAACACGCCAATCGCCGCTTCATCCGCTGCTGTCATTGTCCATGCTTCTGCGCCATATTGCAGGACTGGGATGATTAGCGACTTGTATAGGGCTAATTTTGTTCTTCGCTTGAGGTCTCTGCTCTTGAGCTCTCTACTTAGCCCGTAGAAGCATCGGTTTGCAAGAGTGATCCTTCTTCGGATTTCCAGACTGATGTTGTTGTCGCTGGTTATCGTCGTTCCGAGGTAAACAAAATCCTCAACAACTTTAAAGTTGTATTCTCCCATTGTAACAAATTGTCCAAGACGCAAGGACTTTTTGTCCGCGGATACAAGGTATTTCGTCTTGTCCTCATTTACCGCTAGACCCATCAGTTCTGACTGCCTCTCAATCTCTGAAAACGCCCTGCTTACCGCCCGTTCGTTTTTGCCGATGATGTCGATATCATCGGCATATGCGAGTAGCATTAGATCTTTATGAATAAAGGCGCCCGTTCTGTTGGCATGTGGGCACTGGCGCAGTATATATTCCATCAGTAGATTGAAGAAGTCGCACGATAAGGTATCGCCCTGCCTAAAACCTCTCTTGGTATCAAATGGTTCGGAAAGGTTCTTTCCTATTTTGACGGAGCTTTGTGTACTTCTCAACGTCATCATGCAAAGACGGACGTACTTTGCTGGTATACCAAGGGTAGACAAGGCTTCAAAAAACCTTGACCTTATCGGCGTGTCGAAGGCTGATTTATAATCAACAAATAGATGGTGTGTGTTGATGCCTCTCTCATAGGTCTTCTCCAGGATTTGTCGTAATGTGAATATCTGGTCTGTGGTGGATTTACCAGGTCTAAAGCCACACTGATAAGGTCCAATCAGTGTGTTAATAAGCGGCTTAAGACGTTCACAAATAATGCGCGACAGAACCTTATATGCAATGGGAAGGAGACTGATCCCGCGGTAGTTGGCGCAAACTGCAGGGTCTCCTTTTTTAAAGATTGGGCATAGAACACTTAAATTCCAATCGTCGGGCATGCTTTCGTCAACCCATATACGGCAAAGAAGTTGGTGCATGCACCTTACCAATTCTTCCCCTCCAGCCTTGAACAATTCAGCGGGCAGCTCATCAGCGCCAGGTGATTTATTGTTCTTTAGCCTTTGTATGGCTAAGCAGACTTCCTGTTGGGTCGGCGGGTCTATCTCTATGTTGTCGATTGGCGGCATCGCTACTTCTCTAGAGGCGGCATCATGTTCGTCATCGCCTCCCAGTAGGTTGGAGAAGTAGCTTCTCCATTTGTTAAGCGCCACTTGCGGATCGGTGACCAGATTCCCGTGTTCGTCTTTGCATTGTGCGACTCTGGGCTTAAAACCTTCTGTTAATTGCTTAATTTTTTGGTAAAATTTTCGAGTCTCACTCATGCCGAATAACATCTCGACTTCCTCGCGCATGCGCCTTTCCTGCTCGCTCTTTTTCCTTCTAAAGAGGCGCTTCCGCTCTTTCTTTTTCTCCCGATATCGCTCATTAACAGCCCGCGTTGCTCCCGACTGCAGAGTTCTCCTGTAGGCTGCGTCTTTTTCTGCAGTAGCAAGTCGGCACTCCTCATCGTACCAAGTCCGACTTCGAGGGGACTCGGAGTACCCGAGTATCTCCTTGGCAGCCGTACTCATGGAGTGTGATATACGATTCCACTGTTCGCATATATCGGAAGAAGATGGGGAGGTTTCCCTGAGCAGTTGGGCGAGTTTGGCTTTGTAGGCATCAGAGGTCCCTTGTGAATGCAGCTTCTCGACGTTTAGCTTTCGACGTGTGCCAGAGCGTGAGGCATTTGCCACACTGAGCCGCGTGCGTACCTTGGCTGCAACCAGGTAGTGATCCGAGTCTATGTTGGCTCCTCGAATCGCACGCACGTCTAGTACACTCGATGAGTGCCTTCCGTCGATCACAACGTGATCAATCTGATTTCGTGTTCGTTGATCAGGGGACTTCCAGGTCGCCTTATGGATGTCGAGGTGTTCAAATCTCGTACTACTTATGACCATGTTCCGGCCTGCAGCAAAGTCTATTAGCCTCTCTCCGTTACCGGAGGTTGTTTCATGAAGGCTAAATCGTCCGACTGTCGAACCAAAGACTCCTTCTCTCCCGATTTTCGCGTTAAAATCGCCTAGCACGATCTTTATGTCGTGATCGGGGCAGCGCTCGTATAGTTGTTCCAGGCGCTCATAGAATTCGTCTTTTGTCGAGGTGTCCTTGTCTTCTGTTGGCGCGTGTGCACAGATAAGACTAATATTAAAATATTTTGCCTTAAGTCTAAGCGCGGCAAGCCGCTCATCAACTGGTGTAAAGCTGATGACTGAGTGGAGTAGTCTATCACTCACTGCAAAGCCGCACCCAAACTCGTGCTTGGAAACATGCCCGCTGTAGTATATCTCCCAGGGAGGTGGTCTCGGTTTTTTCTTCTCTTTTGGTAGCTCTATTTTCTTGTTCCCATATCCAATCCATCGCATTTCTTGGAGTGCAGTAACGTCCGATGAGTATTTTTTGAGGACTTTCACCAAGTCGATATCATCACCCTCTCTGTTGAGGGTGCATATCCTCAAATCGTGGTCCTTAAAACGTTTGCGTGGGTCGTCGTCAGGGGGGGTCCGTATCCGAGGCATTGTAGTTGCAGTTTTCATTGGTGGTGATTTTTACGGTGGTGGGTACCAAACCCGACGCACTAACCCTATATATTATACCCTGTAGGGAAGGGCGGGTCGCCGCTCACGTTAGTCAGCAGCAATGCGGGTGCATTGCTACTGCTTACGGTGGTCACCACGAGGAGGTGTGAGTCGACTTGGGACGTAGTAAGCCAGGATCACACTGGGTTCGCCAAGTTGAACCGATCAGCAGCTTTACCTGACCACATACGCCCCCATTAAGTCCAGAAGATCTATTACTAGAAGTTCTGAAAGGGCTCTTAGGCTTCGCATTATTGCTTCTGTAGTGACGTTGTTAAATGCACCCGAAATGTCAAGGAATGCTCTCAGGGCAAATTCCTGATGGTACAGTGCCTTCTCGATGGTGGCTACTAAGGAGTGTAGCGATGTTTCCACCGATTTCCCTTTGGAAAGGCGTGCTGGGTACCCTTTAGGGTCAGGTTCATGCCTTCTCTTATATAAGGGTCCAGTAGTTTTTCCATTGTTTTGCGCAGGAATGATGTGAGGCTAATAGGCCTGTAGTCCTTTGGTTGCACGTGTCTGAATTTCTCTGCTTTGGGCAGGAATACAAAGCGTGCTGTCCTCCAGGCCACAGGTACATAGCTCCACCTCAAGCGTGCTATAAAAATGGATTGTAGACATGGAACGATTGCGCATTTGATTGTTCTTAGCATGGCTGGGAATTATCCATCTAGCCCTGGAGATTTATATTTCGCAAACGAGTAGAGGTGTGACGAGCCCAGGTTAGGTTGGATGTGAGCGTCTCCACGGACCTCTCAATGTCGCCTACCGAGCAGATACTCGTTGGCTTTGGTAGTTTTGATTCTACCGTTCTAAGGTACTTCACCCAGTCTGTGTTTCGGGGGTTCCTATAGGCGTTTCTGGTTTGGTTATGGTTAAATTCGATCTTAAATTAGATTTACTTGTGGTCTGAGAAGGAGTTTCTATCGAGGACTCTCCATTCTGATGCCTGAGTACTATTCCCTAAGGTCAGAGTTAGGTCTAGGACGTTGGCCGATGTTGGTGTGGAACCAACATGTGGGCACATCTCCAACTTTTTCTATTTGAAGGTTAGTTTGTAGGATAAAGCTTAAGAGTGACTCACCTCTGTCGTTGACGACGACCGGTAGGTGTTCGAGCTCGACCGGTGGCGACTCTCGCTCGTGTGCCATGTAGCAGGGTGCCAATAATATTGGCTCATCATCGTGACCATTCAGGGTCACAACTGTGATGTCATCCGTGCTGTAATTAGACATAAGAGAGGCATAGATGCCTTTTCTTCCCAGAATATGGGAAAAATAGTGTTGTAGTTTTGTGACCTTAGCCCTGAGACCTTGTATCCCTGCCGCAATCCAAGGTTCCTGAACTAAGGCCCCTTCGGCGGGCCCTGCGTCAAGGGTTATTAGGAGCTCCGCCGACGCGCGCTTGCTTTTATGAGAGTTTACCTGGAGGACCTTCAACTGAATGGTCGTTGTCGGCGTCCCCCGGCGCGGATGGGTCAACTACCATGGTTAAGACCTCATCCTCATCGTCCTCCAAACTGGGTGGGTCAGTTACTTTGGCTGATTCCTCATCCCTTTCGTTCTCAGCAGACTTTACTACCTCCGTGATATCGAGGCTGCTGGCTTTATCGACCATCTCGTCGATGCCAAGGTCTTTCTCGACCTCTCCAGCCTCTAAGGTGTGCTCGTTTTTGTTTTCGGGATGTAGTTATATGAGTCGTAGGTGCACGCTGCCTACTCCCCACGCCATCTTCCCGAATCTCGGGTACAGCAAATCATCTGCCTCTTTGTTGATCTTGAGGACCATGTGCTGCCCGTTCTGGTCGGGCTTAGCAACGTGTAGTACCTTCTAGTCAGCTGATTGCACGTCTGGGTTTTGCCACATTAACAGCTTCAGCGCCTGCTTCTTCGGTACAACTCTTGGGAAGAGCACTTTCTCTTTCGGTACTGATGGAATGCATGTTCTGTCAACTTCTTCCAGCTAGGCACACTCCCATGTCTGCAACGACGCTTGTGACCCACTTGAGGGTGAGGTCGTCCAAACATTTAAGGTTCTTTACTCAAAACAGCCGGCCTGCTCCGTCAAACGTAACACGTTGCGCTGCTGGTCGTCCATCCTCTTAAACATCTCCTCTAACAGCTTCCCCTCTGCTACCTTCCACTGTTCCAGGGTCATTTTGCCGAAAGGGTCGCTTTTGTCGACGAGGGCTACGGTGAGATGCCGTTTTGCCACGTCACTGGCTGACTCCTTTGTAGGTAGTTTTTCTTTGGGAGTGGAGCTTAGTGGAGCCTTGCTCTGCGGTCTTGGGCGTGGCCGTTTGCTGGCTGGGGCCTCCGCTTTCGCTGGCTCAGTTGAGCGCTGCCGCTTGACAGCCAAGCTCTCCTCCACCTTGTTGGTGTAAGCTGCGGAGGTGGCTTGCATCGCCTGCCTCTCCGCAAAGTGTTTTCCTTGATCTTTTACTCGGCCCACGCCAGCTTGTTGCTCTCCTCTGGGGTGAGCTTACCACTGCCATCGAGCCGCGCTTTGATCTTGAGAGCCGTCTATATTGGGCCTTCGCTCGCATGCCTTTTTTTGTTCTTTGGGCCTTACCTTACGAGACGTGCTAGAACCCGTCTGGACTAGGGAAAGCAGCAGCTTTTCCTCGGCCTCCGTATTTACTGAGCCGCCGTTCGACTCGCAGTCCGAGTCTGCATCGACTGCGGTGCCACGCCACACGTTGGCTCTTGTTGTCGTTGTTGTGGCAGTAGTTGTACAACTGTCTTGGCCTGTTCCAACCGCGACAGAGGTGTGACCGCTGGCGACACGAAGAAGGGATTTCTCCCCACCGTGCCCGCCGTTGGTAGCAGTCACGCCTTCCACTGACGTTTGGGCTGATATCCCAGCCCGAGTTTGGCCTTCTAGGTTGTTCATTGGAAAGGACTCATTATGGATGCATTTTTTTCTTGGGTACCACCCCATAGCATTATTTTTCTCCTTCAAACACACTTTTCATTGCTAAATGTTGTTATGAATTTTTAAGCGCTTCAATCGATATAAATCTCTTAGTTTAGCCTAGTTTACTAACAAAGACTCTCAAATGAGATAAGGAGACAACTAGTTTTTAGCAGACTGCTCACGTCATGTGTGCCTTCACTTTAAGATAATATTAAGATATACCACTTCTAACAAAAGACAGACGCAATGTTACATTTTTTGTCTGCTAGTTTTGTGTAATTTTAGCTTCTTTTTTTTTAAATACGATCAACATATCGTTAAAGCTATCGATGTGATTTGTTTGTGCCATAAGATTCAATGCAATTGGATGAGGCTATTCTCAATTTGATTATTTGTTTGTTTTTGTGAAAAAAAACACACACACACTCATACACGCACTCAGCGCGCTCTCACTCTCTCTCTCTCGCACTCTCAGCGAAACAACTCTGCAGGGAAAGTGTATAGTTTACAACCAGAAATATATTGGTCGCTAAAAACTGGCAACTGGTTGCACTTCATATCCAAATGAATGTATTGAAGTCGTCCTTTTTACACAGGCATGTTATAGGAATGTAACAATTGTCCCCGGCAGCAGCCATTTTCAAGCAGATAAATACCAGTTGACCCTTGTGTGTTCCTTATGACAGTCTGTTTATATCGTTGCTCAGTGGTAGTATATATAGACATCTGGCGGTCAACTCACTCATTTCCGAAACGTTTGCAACCAATTTAGCAATTTTGCTACCAGTTCAATCCTACATGGATTCCAACTATATGTATGACAGTGTTTTTTTTTTGTTACTAGTTGACAATTTTACTGCAGGGAACCTATTCCACAACATTGCCTAAGCGCAACAACCGATATGAAACCATAAAACCTTATCATTGGCCTTTTCAGACACTGCGGAGAAAAGTTTTCAAAATTTTCTTTCTTAGTTAAACGAAGGTCTATGCCAAATATTAGACCTTTAGGATAAGCCGTTTGGGCTGTGGGTTGATAATATGTCAGTCGGGCGTATAGATTTATATACATATGGGGCATTCCATACAAAGAAAGCTTTTTTCTGGCATGATGTCTCCGAATTGGACGATAATTGGCCAAAGGGAGCTTATTATGAGAGAAGCTTAATCCCAATATTTAAGCTTTTTTGGAGCTCTTTTGCGGAAGTTCTACAATTAAAAGACAAAAAAGGCAAATTGAGAATTTTTAACATTTTAAAAAACTCAAAAACGATTTAAGATAGAGCTTTTATTATACTCCGCGCCTCTACAGGTTGCTGCTTGAATTCTCTACCGATTAATAATTTGAAATTAGTCCAGGGAACACCAAGACGTAGTCGTTGGAAGTCTTTTTATATCTTTTTCTGTGGGCTTTAAAACCAAAGCGATTTTTTCTGGGTCCTAAAATTTTATTCAATTGCTCAAAAAAGATATTTGGCAAATTAAGAAACGGCTGATGGAATTCCTTTAACTGAACCCTCCCCGAGGGTGACGGCTGGGCAATGGACACTGTATGTACCTCGGCTTAAAGCGAGCTATACCCAGTGTCACTTGCGCGTCTTACACCCAGGAAATGCAGTGTCTAGCTAAGGCGGTGGCCAGCTCTGTCCAGCTTTAGTTGGGCAGAGTTGAGCCAGAGCCCTGGTTACGGGGTGCCTGGCAGTAGGCATAAAATGCTATGGGGTGGTACCCAAGAACAAAAAGTAACCATCATGGGTCCTTTTTCACAATTGACAACTTAAAAGACCAAACTCGGGCTGGGATATCAGCCCAAACGTCGGTGGAAGGCGTGACTGCTACCACCGGCGGGCACGGTGGCGAGAAATCCCTTCTTCGTGTCGGCAGCGGTCACACCTCTGTCGCGGTTGGAGCAGGCCAAGACAGTTGTACAACTACTACCACAACAACGACGACAAGAGCCAACGTGTGGCGTGGCACCGCAGTCAATGCAGACTCGGACTGCGAGTCGCACTGCGGCGCAACAAATACTGAGGCCGAGGACAAAAGGAAGGCATGCGAAGGCCCAAAATAGACGGCACTCAAGATCAAAGCGCGGCTCGATGCAGCGGTAAGCTCACCCCAGAGGAGAGCAACAAGCTGGCGTGGGCCGAGCAAAAGATCAAGGAGGGTCGCAAACACTTTGCGGAGAAGCAGGCAATGCAAGCCACCTCCGCAGCTTACACCAACAAGGTGGAGGAGAGCTTGGCTGTCAAGCGGCAGCGATCAACTGAGCCAGCGAAAGCGGAGGCCCCAGCCAGCAAACGGCCACGCCCAAGACCGCAGAGCAAGGCTCCACTAAGCTCCACTCCCAAAGAAAAACTACCTACAAAGGAGTCAGCCAGTGACGTGGCAAAACGGCATCTCACCGTAGCCCTCGTCGACAAAAGCGACCCTTTCGGCAAAATGACCCTGGAACAGTGGAAGGTAGCAGAGGGGAAGCTGTTAGAGGAGATGTTTAAGAGGATGGACGACCCAGCAGCGCAACCTGTTACGTTTGACGGGTCACAAGCGTCGTTGCAGACATGGGAAGCTCTTGGGAGGGTGCTCAGCTGGAAGTCGTTGACAGAACATGCATTCCGTCAATACCGAAAGCGAAAGTGCTCTTCCCAAGGGTTGTACCAAAGGAGCAGGCGCTAAAACTGTTAAGGTGGCAAAACCCACACGTGCCAACAGCTGACTGGAAGGTACTACACGTTGCTAAACCCGACAAGAACGGGCAGCTCATGGACCGCAAGATCAACAAGAAGGCCGATGATTTGCTCTACCCAAGATTCGGGAAGATGGCGTGGGGAGTAAGACAAAAACGAGCACACGCTAGTGGCTGGAGAGGTCGAGAAAGACCTTGGCATCGACGAGATGGTCGATAAAGCCAGCAGCTTCGACATCACGTAGGTAATACAGTCTGCTGAGAACGAAAGGGATGAGGAATCAGCCACAGTAGCTGACCCACCCAGTTTGGGAGACGATGAGGATGAGGACTCTACCATGGTAGTTGACCCATCCGCGCCCGGGGACGCCGACAACGACCATGCAGTTGAAGGTCCTCCAAGTAAACTTGCATAAAAGCAAGCTCGCGTCGGCGGAGCTCCTAATAACCCTTGAGGCAGGGCCCGCCGAAGTTGCCTTAGTTCAGGAACCTTGGATTGCGGCAGGGAACAAGGTCTCAGGACGGTCACAAAACTACAACACTTTTTATCCCACCGCAGTAAGTAAGGCAAGGACAGCCATTCTGGTAAGAAAAGGCATCTATGCTCACCTTATGTCTAATTACAGCACGGATGACCTCACAGTTGTGGCCCTGGAAGGTCACGATGATGAGCCAATATTATTGGCATCCTTGGCACACGAGCGAGAGTCACCACCGGCCGAGCTCGAACAACTAACGGCTGAGGCGAGCAGGAGAAAACAATCACTCGTCGTGTGAACGGAAGCCAACGCACATCACACAGTGTGGGGTAGCCCAGACGTCAACGACAGAGGTGAGTCACTTTTAAACTTTATCCTACAAACTAACCTTAAAATAGAAAACGTTGGAGATATGCTCACTAGAGCGGTCCCCAAACCGGCAAAATGGAAAACAGGAGGTCTCAGCATTCCCAAAGCTTATATTTATTGTATAATTAATAATAGTGAAAATCAAAAAATTTTATTTTAATTTTTAATGGGTGCGACAGGGTCTCAAAGTTTTAAAAAATATTGATCATACGACACGTTCACCATATACAAATTTTTACAAACGAAGTTATTAGTTCATTTCAATTGCTGTCATTGTTTGAAATTCAAAAAGGAATTTACATTTGTGGAAGTAAAATATTTACATATTTGAATAGTTTATAAATAAAATCATCGCCGACTATTTATAACTAAAAAAATTATATGATAATAGGCAACACTGCGTATGAGCTATTTACAAAAACTTTAGACGCCATTCGCGCCCGTTAAAACTCGACTTTTTCAGCATTCGTTTTTATTTACGCTAATTACACTAGTTTACAGCATTTCCGATCCCGACCATTTGAAAGTCATTTAATATGTAAATCCCTTCGCTGAGTCCAAAAATGCAGTCCAAATATTTTTTAGTGGGACCGTTTTCGAGAAATCGCGGAAAAGCTAGTTTTTTGATTTTGAAAAAAGTACCTTTAGAAAAATGTGTATATCTTCAGTATCGGTTCATTCATTATGAAATGGTAATGCTTTCTTGGAAGGTAATTAAATGCCCTATCATTCATTCGTACACCACTTCTTAATCCGGTGCTTGCATTCGGCGTTATAAAGGCTTTTATCGGCAACTTTGCATTAAATTTATGAATTTTTAAAAAAAGCTAGATTTTAAGTGCGATTTTCACCACGAAAAAAATTGTGCAAAATTTATTTTATTGCTGGTCACCAAAGATTTATCTATTAAAAATACAACGCCACATAATTCATTCAAATCCGTCCAACATTATAGAAGTTATTGGCATTTAAGTAAAAAATGGAAGGTCTTAAGTTCATGCAAATTGATTAAGTTTGATTGTTTTTGTGTTCGTCAGAGTAGGCATAGTTAACATTCAAACTATTCTATTTAAGGGCTACTATGACCTGCCAAAGATTTTTTGTGATTGACTTCGGTTGAAAATGAGTCTAAGACGTCAAATTGAATGCAAAAAAAAATTATACTAATAAATGGAGTAACGCTTGCGGGGGTTACATATAAAATTTCTCCGCTAACAATTTCAACGACATTTACATAAATTATACGAGCTTTATCACCGGCCGAAGATACCTTTTCTCTATTTTTTGCTCACATATGTCTTATAAAAACAAGTGAGAAAGTTGGTCAAGCCCGAATATAACATACTCTGTACCCGGTGTATATGCTGAATGTGTCGCTGCCACTGTGCTCATCTCTAAGTTTTTTTCTCTCTCTCTCTCTTTGATGCATGCAATGCGGTGTTGTTTGCGTGTGCGTGGGAGGCGTCTTTTTTACACTTTTTTTCTCATAACTTGAGAACCGCTCATCCGATCTTTATCATTTCTTCGGCAAATCGATACATATTGCCAATGACTACCTATCTTTAGAAGGTACGAATCATCTATCTATAAAACTGTCGGAGATATGACGTTTTTTCAAAATTGCGGGGGCGGGAGGGGGCGTGGCGAAAATTGAAAATAAACTTGATCTGCCTGCAAGTATAAGAAGCATTTGTCCCATACATGTCAAACCTCTATCTCTTACCATCTCTGAGATCTGTTTGTTCATACGGACGGACAGACGGACGGACAGAGGGACATGGCTATATCGACTCGGCTGTTGATGCTGATCAAGAATATATATACTTTATAGGGTCGGAAATGATTCCTTCTTCCTGTTACATACTTTTGCACAAACTTAATATACTCTATGTACCTTCGGTACAGAGTATGAATATGCAGCAGCACAATTTATTAGGATATTGATTCATTTTTGACTCTTGCACTAATTTTTCAACCTAAGTCAATCACAAAAAAATCTTAACCAGGTACAAAATAAATTTTGCAGGTCATAGTATCTCTTAAATAGCATAGTTTGAATTTTAACTATGCCTCCTACGATGAACAGTAAGACATTTAAACCAAGTCAATTTGCATGAACTTGAAACCTTCCATTTTTAACTTAAATGCAAATAACTTCTATATTCTTGAACGGATTTGAATGAATTATGTGACGTTGTATTTTTAATAGATAAATCTCTGGTGACCAGCAATAAAATAAATTTTTCACAATTTTTTTCGTGGTGAAAATCGCACTTAAAATCTAGCTTTTTTTTAAAATTCATTAATTTAATGCAATGTTGCCGATAAAAGCCTTTATAACGCCGAAGTCAAGCACCGGATTCAGAAGTAGTGTATAAATGAATGATAGGGCATTCAATTACCTTCCAAGAAAGCATTACCATTTTATAATGAATGAATCGATACTGAAGATATACACATTTTTCTAAAGGTACTTTTTTCAGAATCAAAAATCTAGCTTTTCCGCGATTTCTCGAAAAAAAAATCGTGATATGGATTTTTGGACTCAGCGGGGGGACTTACATAAGAAATTGCTACCAAACGTTCTGGATCGCAAAATTTTTATTATTTTGTAAACTAGTGTTATACATGAAAAAGTATCTGATAGGGGGGTGAGAGCATGACCTTAAAAATTTCATATACATGGGGACCGCTCATATGCCCACATATGTGGGACCAAAATCGGGCAACGTCCTAGACCTAACTCTGACCTTAGGGAATAGTACTCAGGCATCAGAATGGAGAGTCCACGATAGAAACTCCTTCTCAGACCACAAGTACATCCAATTTAAGATCGAGTTTAACCACAACCAAACCAGAAACGCCTATAGGAACGCCCGGAACACGGACTGGGAGAAGTACCTTAAATTGGTAGAATCAAAAATACCAAAGCCAACGAGTATCTGCTCGGTAGGCGACATTGAGAGGTCCGTGGAGACGCTCACATCCAACCTAACCGGAGCATACAAAACCTCATGCAAAACATCATTAGCAAAAGGAGAACCAGACCCCCTTGGTGGACCCCAGCGCTGAAAGAGCAGAGGAAGGACGTGCGAGAATGCTTCAAACTCGCCAAACAAGCGGATGAGCAAATAATCTGGGAGGAATTCAAGATAAGACTTCGCGTCTTCAAAAAAGAAGTACGGAAGGCAAAACAAAACTCATGGAGAAACTTCTGCTCTAGCATATAGAAGGTGTCCGAAACAGCTAGACTCAGGAAACTGCTTTCAAAGCAGCCACCCATGCAGAGTCAGCTAAAAACGAACGATGGACACTGGACGGAAAGCAGCAGAGAAGCGACATGCGCTCTACTTGATGCGCACTTTCCAGGCTGCACTGTAGTAACTGAGACAGATACGCCTCAAGACCTACACACGCAACAAGCCAACATCCCAGATAATATCATTACTCCAGAAAAGATCCGATTGGCGATCGACTCGTTTGCGAGTTACAAATCCCCAGGGCCGTGCGAGGAGCCACCCATGCAGAGTCAGCTAAAAACGAACTATGGACACTGGACGGAAAGCAGCAGAGAAGCGACATGCGCTCTACTTGATGCGCACTTTCCAGGCTTCACTGTAGTCACTGAGACAGATACGCCTCAAGACCTACACACGCAACAAGCCAACATCCCAGATAATATCATTACTCCAGAAAAGATCCGATGGGCGATCGACTCGTTTGCAAGTAACAAATCGCCAGGGCTAATTGGAATATTCCCAGCCATGCTAAAAACGATCAAATGCGCAATCGTCCCATGGCTACAATCCATTTTCTGGTGCATTTAACAACATCACTACAGAAGCAATAATGCGAAGCCTAAGAGCCCTAGCAATACACACGGCATTGGACTCCTGGATATATAACCAGCTGAGCTGCAGGAGAGTACAAGCCGAGTGGGGTACCACAACTATGACAAGAGAGGCACATGGCGGAACGCCCCAGGGCGGAGTTCTGTCACCTATTCTATGGAACGTTGTGGGCAACGAAGTACTTCAAAAATTTCGCAGGAAAACACCCAAGATAACCTTATACGCAGACGACATAAGCATTATTATCATGGGAAAATGTCCATCGACTGTCAGCTCAATCATGGACTCTACTCTCAGAGAGATACTAAAGTGGGCCACAGAAGCCGGATTTAGCATCAATGCGGAGAAGACAGACCTCATTCTCTTCACCAAGAGATATAAGGTACCGCAATGGACTCCACCCACGATAAATTGAACACCGCTAACGCCAAAAAACAAGTAGTAGTCGATAGTAAACTATCCTGGAGACTCAATGTGGAGGAAAGGGTGCAAAAGGCAACCAATGCGCTATTTGCATCCCAGAAGATGCAGCAGATGGCGTGTTAAGTTTAAGTAGTTTTAATTATTTGGAAATTTATTGAAGTTATTTTTTGAAGTCTAGTGTAAGTTAGTTTAGGGCGGAGCGGGAGCGCAATAAAACTCTCTTTTCGTCGCTCTGAGCGAATTCGCCCCGTTTCGCCACCCTAGCTTAAGATAGGCTTTAGAGAAATTGTTGAAGTTATTAAATTAGTTGTCGTTAAACACTGAAACTGAGCGCAGCTATTTCGTTTATCGTTGTCGAATTGCCAGAGTAAAATTTATTAATTTTTATTCAAACGTTTATCGAATCTTGTTTTTAGTCTATAAAAACTCTTATAGAAATTCATGGCGCCTGAGCACGGACTTGTTTGAAATAAAAATTTAATAAATAAGTTTACAAACACAAGGAGTGACAGTGACATTTTAAAAATCAAGTGAAAGTGGAACAAGTTAAAATTTTAACAAGTCGAAGAGTGACACATTTTACAAGCAAATTAAAAGTGCAACAAACGTTTTAACAAAACTGCATACATATACACCTAACTGGCCCGCGGCGGTAACAACAATTAAAACAAACAAACCAACATAATTCGCGCCGGCCGTGTAATATGCCAAAGCACAACCAAAAGCCCTGTGATTGCTTGGACTGCAAAAGGAAAGTGGCTGCTGGACTTAAGAGCCCAAACTACATCCCAGAGGTATTGTGCTAAAAATTGAAAGGTCAAAAGTGAATAAACTAATTTCCTTTTTAATTCGGTGCTGCATTTAAGCACGTCCCTTTCAATTCTTGGCACATGAGTACAAATAGTAGAGCTTGAAAAAATTATTAACAAGTTGCATGATTATTATTAACAATTTAATCATCTTGGATGCAAAACTGTTAAATTGGTTAACTGTTCTGTCGCCCCTTCACCCCTCTCGCACACCCACACAAACACTTGAACCGTACTTTCTGCACAGCCACAGCGCACACATACATACATACGTGTTAGCAACTGCAATCGGTGTCTCTTTTCGTTTTCGTTTTCGCCCAACGGCATCATTGCTGCTGCTAACGCTTAGAAATTGGCGCGCGCCTGTGCAGCTGTTTACAAGTAAAGCGCGCTCCCCTACAATTGGTTAGGCATATTAAATTTTGAAAAAGTTTGCCACCAATTTTTGTCGTCTAAATTATTTTCCATAATTAGTTCAGTGGGGATCATAAGTAGTGTACCAACTCCCCTACACCTATTATTTGAGCATATTAGTTTTCAAAGAAGGAATAAAAGTTGTATGTAAAGATGTCACCTGATCCAGAAGATCAGAAAAAATCCCGGCCAACTCTTGAGGAGTTAAAAATAAAAATCAAAGGTCCAACTAAAAATATTTTTAGGATCAAGAAACAGTTGGATTCAGGAAGCTTAGGACGTAAATTAGAGGAATTGGAGTGCAGATTAGAAGTCCTAAATAAATATATTGAAAAAGCAAGTCAATTACAGGCAAAAATTGACGAGCTTGATGATGAAGATGAGGATGGTGCAGAATTAGAAGAAATGTATATTTTGACAAAGGCCGGTCTACTATCCCTAATTACTGCAGTCAAAACGGAAAGTGCTGATAAAAAGAAAGAAGAAACAGCTACCGCTACCGTACAAACACGATCTCGTCTTCCGAATTTGTCGTTACCGAAGTTTAGTGGAAAATATTCGGAATATAAAAATTTTATTAGCCTTTTTGAGACTTTAGTTCATAAAGATGACTCAATTCCACCGATAGAGAAATTTAATCATTTAATTTCTTGTCTGTCAGGTGAAGCGCTCGGAACTGTTAGAGCATTTCAAGTCAACGCGAGCAATTACGAGAAAGCATTAGCAAGCTTAAAAAATGTATATGACAACGACTGCCTTATATTTAAGGACCACATTTCAGCGTTGTTCGGTCTTCCCAAAGTTGTCTCGCCCACAGCATCGGCCTTGCGAAGCCTTATCGACACAGTTTCGGCTGTGTATGGGTCATTGCTGACGATTGGCGATGACACAAAGATCGCAAATGCTATGCTAATTCATCTAGTTATGAACAAAGTCGATCCAGTGACCAAACGAAAATGGGAGGATCAACTTGATTTTGATAAGCTTCCGCTATGGGTAGATTGCGAGAAGGTGTTAAATCGCAGATACCAGCATATGTCAGCTGAAGAGTCTACCAAACCAACTTCAGAAGCGAAGCCAATTCAAAGCAAGCATAACCGTACCTCATTTTCGTGTTCTGCGACTCAACCCCCATCAAAAAATGCCAAAAAATGTGTGTATTGCAATTCGGAAGGGCACTCGATTGGGAATTGCTCTTCGTTCTCTTCTATATCAGTCGCACAAAGGTTTGAGTTCGCAAAGTCAGCTCCCTTATGTATAAACTGTCTACAAAGGGGTCATACTGTTGCAAGGTGCAAGACAGCAAAGTGTCGAGTTTGTAGCCGTTCACATCATACGCTCCTCCACAGATATACAGCTGTTAGCAACAGTTTAGCGTTACCACCACCATCCAATGACCAAACTTCCAATACAGATCACTCTTCCACATCACATGCTATGCATGCGACGGCTTTAGAGAAGGTGATTTTGGCTACGTCAATCGTTAATGTTCGAACTAAAAGCGGTGAACTAATATTGGCTCGAGCTCTGCTCGACTCTGGTTCGCAAACAAACTTCGTGACAGAAGAGCTTGCACAACGATTGCAGATACGTAGGGAAGATTCATGTATCAGCTTGCTAGGAATTGGCGAAGCCAATTCTCAAGTCAAGAAAAAGATACATACTGTGGTGAAGTCGCGAGTTAATTGCAGTGAGTTTTCAGCCGATTTTTGGATATTGAAATCGATTTCGAGCTATCAGCCTGACCACACAGTAAACGTGAGCGGCTGGAATATTCCTGAAAACCTACAATTGGCGGATCCCTACTTTTATAAGCCACAAAAAATAGACATGTTGATAGGAGCTGAAACATTTTTTGAACTTTTAGCTATCGGTCAGATTAAACAAGGTCCAAATTGTCCGATCTTACAAAAAACCCTTCTTGGTTGGATTGTGTCTGGACGATATACATTGAACTCGTCTAACGGCCAAGAGAAAGTGGTAAATCTAAGTTGTCAAGAGGATTCGATAGCTTCTATAGATAGAACATTGCAAAAATTTTGGTCACTGGAAAGCCTCCCATCTTCAAACAAGGTTATGTCTCCAGAACAACAGTTGTGTGAGAAACATTTCACAAATAATGTGGAAGTTTTACCATCAGGTCGCTTCCAAGTAAGACTGCCGTTTAAGTCTGATCCTAAGCTATTGGGCAACTCATTTGAAGTTGCAAAACGGCGGTTTTTGTCGCTTGAAAGAAGATTGTCCCGAGACGATCATGTAAGGGAAATGTACATGAATTTCATGGAAGAGTACCTTTCATTGGGACATATGACAGAAATTGAGAACAAAATTCCTAACATTCCTCACTATTTCATTCCGCATCAGTGCGTCTTGAGACCAGAAAGTACGTCCACACAGCTGCGCGTTGTCTTTGACGCGTCGTGCAAGACGTCTACTCATGTTGCGTTGAATGACATCCTGATGGTCGGTCCTACGATCCAGGAGGAGCTATACTCGACTCTACTCCGCTTCAGACTAAATAAATATGCGCTAACTGCGGATATTAAAAAGATGTATCGCCAAGTAATGGTTAATGAAGCGGATAGACTGTTTCAGCTCATAGTATGGAGGAGAGATCCATCTGAGTCTTTGAGAATTTTTGCATTGAACACTGTGACTTATGGCACTGGGCCAGCCCCTTTTCTTGCCATCCGGTGTTTAAAGAGGTTGAGTGAAAGTGCCCAAGTCTCCCACCCAAAAGCAGCAAACGTTATTCGGACCGATTTTTATGTCGATGATATGTTGACTGGTGCTGGTTGTGTCGAAGAACTAAAGACGATTAAGTCTGAAGTATCTCAGGTGTTGCAAGAGGCAGGGTTCGAACTAGCAAAATGGTTTTCGAACTGCCCTGAGATTTCCGCATCCGAGAGCACAGTCAAACCAATAACGATCTCAGACTCAGACTCAACAAAAGCGTTAGGAATTCTTTGGCTACCTCATGAAGATGTCTTCAAATTTAAGCTGGACGAATCTTGCATGAGTGTACGAGCGACAAAACGGAACATTTTGTCGGTGACGTCAAAACTTTTCGATCCCCTCGGATTGCTTAGTCCCCTTATTATAAAAGGAAAGATCTTACTGCAAGAACTTTGGTTATTGAAACTGGACTGGGATGAATCGATTCCAATGAAATTGGAAACTGAGTGGGAAGCTCTTAAACAAACTTTGTCGGATATACAAAAGGTGGCCGTTCCACGATTTGTACATATGGAGCCGACGTCACCGATTCAAATTCATGCCTTCGCCGATGCTTCTATGAGAGCATATGGTGCGTGTATTTACGTTCGTTGTTTGACTGCAGAAGGTTTTAAAGTGTCATTGTTGACCTCTAAATCGAAAGTAGCGCCGCTCAAGACCAAAACCCTTCCAAGGCTTGAGTTATGTGCCGCTCACCTTTTAGCAGAACTCTGTCATCGAGTCAAGCCCTGGATTAAGGCTCCGATCGAACGCATTGTGCTATGGTCAGACTCAGAAATAACACTTCATTGGATTCGGTCACATCCCTCTTCGTTGTCTACCTTTGTATCGAATAGAGTGGCTGAGATTCAAGAGTGGACAGAGAACGCAACGTGGCGGCATGTACCAACAAAGCAGAACCCAGCAGATATTGTATCTAGAGGTTGTGACGTTAATGAGTTTATGGAGTCAATTTGGTTGACTGGTCCATCCTTTTTATTAGAACCGGAAGAAGATTGGCCTAAAAACCCTCATTTTTCGTTGTCAAAAGAGATCCTTGAGATGGAAGTTCGGAAATCAGCTGTCGGGCTGACAGTTGCCAAGAAAAATTCAGAGTTGTTGGACATCATCGAGGGATACTCGTCACACCTTAAACTGCTGAGAGTGTTCGCTTATGTGTTCCGCTTTATCCGAAAATGTAAAGACAAAACAATCCAATTTGAAAATATTCCTTCAGCACTTGAACTAAAAGAAGCATTTGAGAAAATAGTCGAAATTGTTCAAAAACATGAATTCGAAGACGACATAGAAAGGGTTAGAAAGAGCGCGCGTGTAGGCCCAAGTCTTCAGCGATTAAATCCCTTCATCCATGAGTGTCGGGGAACTTGGTGTGCCTTTTCGTTGTTGCGAGTTGGGGGGCGACTAGTAAATGCTCCTATTTCGTACGATGCCAAGTTTCCGATTTTGTTGACGAAGCGCTCGCAGTTTGTGCAGAGCTATGTCCGTTATCTTCACCAGACCAACTTCCACTCAGGCCCTAGAGCACTCGTAAGCCAACTCAGAGAGCGACTGTGGCTAGTTAACGCTCAAGAGGTCTGTCGTCAGACAGTGCGATCATGCATCAGTTGCTTCAAGTGCAAACCTCAACTGCTGACGCAAATTATGGGAAATTTGCCTGCTGATCGGCTTCGTGCTCTCCGCCCATTTTCTTCATGTGGCGTTGATTTTTGTGGCCCTGTTAATACGTCGCTTAAGATTCGTGGAAAGCCTCCATATAAGTCTTATATAGCTCTTTTTGTGTGTTTTGCATCCAAGGCGGTACATCTAGAACTTGTATCAGACTTATCAACTGACTCTTTTTTATTGGCTTTCCAAAGGTTCGTTGGTCGCCGCGGCGTTCCCCAAGTCGTCCATTGCGACAATGCGACGAACTTCGTCGGAGCGAGTCGCCACTTCGAGGATCTGAGAAGGAAGATAGAGGCAGAAGAGGGCGCAATTCGGGCATTCGCGTCAAGGAGCGGATGCACGTTTGCGTTCATACCTCCAAGGGCGCCGCATTTCGGGGGACTATGGGAGGCAGGTGTAAAAACTGCCAAGAACCTACTCCAACGGACGGTGGGCAGCGCGCTCCTAAGCGCAGAAGAGCTTCAGACGGTGCTGGTGGGAGTCGAGGCAGCGATGAACTCTCGACCACTGGGTCCGCTGAGCCAAGACCCAAGCGATGGAGAGGCTCTCACCCCCGCGCACCTGCTGATAGGCGGACCGTTGATCGCGCCACCAGCAGTCGGGACCCCGGACCAGGAGGGTCTCAGCTGCTTGAAGCGATGGCGGCTTGTCTCGTCTCTCAGGCGAACGTTTTGGCAGCGTTGGTCCCGGGAATACGTGCTGGGACTGCAGACCCGGGCCAAGTGGCACCAGCAGAAGCCGAACGTCGCGGAAGGAGACCTCGTCGTCGTCGCAGAGGACAACATGCCTCCCCAACAGTGGCTCCTGGGCAGGGTAACAGCCACTCACGCCGGGCAGGACGGCGTGGTCAGGGTCGTCGACGTTAAGACGACCACTGGAGGCACCTACAAGAGGGCTATCCACAAGCTGGCCCCTCTTCCAAGCTGTTGAAGCCTGTGCAGCCCTTCAATGGGGGCGGTGTTGACGCAGATGGCGTGTTAAGTTTAAGTAGTTTTAATTATTTGGAAATTTATTGAAGTTATTTTTTGAAGTCTAGTGTAAGTTAGTTTAGGGCGGAGCGGGAGCGCAATAAAACTCTCTTTTCGTCGCTCTGAGCGAATTCGCCCCGTTTCGCCACCCTAGCTTAAGATAGGCTTTAGAGAAATTGTTGAAGTTATTAAATTAGTTGTCGTTAAACACTGAAACTGAGCGCAGCTATTTCGTTTATCGTTGTCGAATTGCCAGAGTAAAATTTATTAATTTTTATTCAAACGTTTATCGAATCTTTTTTTAGTCTATAAAAATTTTTAAAAAAAAAAAACAAAAAACACAGGCGGGGGAAGGGGAGGGGGGGGGGGGGGGGGGGGGAAAGGGGGGGGGGGGGAGAAAAAACCCTTTCCCGGGGGGGGGAAAAAAGGGGGCGGGGGGGGGGGGGGGGGGGGGGGGGGAAAAAAAAAAAATTAAGACTCTCCTACGAACTGCCAAACCTCTGCACTATATTCTAGGCTAAAGTCTTCGCCAAAAGCCAGGGTCGCACTAAGCCAAGAAGCAACACTAAACATACCTATCTCCCTACAGACGCTACAGCAAGATGGAAGAGACAGCGGGGAAAGAAGCAGAGGAAAAGTGGAAGAACACGACCGGCTGCAGAATCTCTAAAATCATGTGCAAGAAGAAAAACAAAAATTTAACGCACTATACGCTGCAGCTCCACAGAAGGGACTGCAGACTGCTTATAGGCATATTAACTGGTCACTGCCTAGCAGCCGCTCACGCGATAAATCTATGCATAACGACAGCAGACACCTGCAGGAAATGTAAGGAACCCGGAGTAGCAGAAACTCTAGAACACCTCATCTGCAGCTGCCTAGCAATCGCGACGACAAGACTAAAACATCTGCACTCCCCAAGTTTCACCTCTCTGGAAGAGCCGGCCAAGAGTTCCCCCAAACAACTATTGGCATTTGCCAAAACGTCAAAGATCCTCCAGGATTTCTAAAGGAAATGGTACCCTAAAAAGCACCCGGCCTCACTAAGGACCATAAGGTCTATGTGTGGCCCCAAGCCGGAAGTACCTACCTACCTAATTAAGCAACCGATATATATGTTTAGGCACGCATAATTTTTGGGAAATATGCAGCTTTCACTTATATTTTTTGAGCGTGTTTGAAATTTTTTTCCAACATTTTTTTTAAAAAGGGCTTTTTAATCCTGAACATTTGAAAATTTAATTCAAAGCTCTACCTTAAACCGTTTTCGAGTTATTTAAAATGTTAAAAAATTCCCAACATTTGACTTTTAATTGTAGAACTGTAGGGTTAAGCTTCTCTCATAATAAGCTTCCTTTGGGCCAATTATCGTCCAATTCGTAGATATCATGCCAGAAAAGAACTTCTTTTGTATGGAATGCCACATATATAGATAGGGTCGAAAACTTCTGGGCAAAATTATACCCGTTACAAGGGTATAGAAATTGTGTATATTATTCTCGTCGTCTTTTTTTAAGAGCGAACAAGTGAAAATTTTTCTTTAAAAAAGTATGAGCGGGTTTAAATTTATTTTATGTCAGCAGCAATAATGTTAGGAAAAAATTTAGAAAGCATATTATATGCGATTGTCAACATCAAGTGCAAGGAAATTTACTACGGTCAAGACATGCACTCGAACCTTCACTGTCGCCACTGCAATTCGTCGTCAGTAAAATTGCTTTCTTGCAGTTTAAAGTCAACTATTTACATATAATCCGCGCATTACATACCGATCCGCAAGTGGCGCTTAACAAATGGAGAAGCTTCTTCTCCAACCTACTGGGAGGCGATGACGAACATGATGCCGCCTCTAGAGAAGTAGCGATGCCACCAATCGACAACATAGAGATAGACCCGCCGACCCAACAGCAAGTCTGCTTAGCCATACAAAGGCTAAAGAACAATAAATCACCAGGCGCTGATGAGCTGCCCGCTGAATTGCTCAAGGCTGGCGGGGAAGAATTGGTAAGGTGCATGCACCAACTTTTTTGCCGCATATGGGTTGACGAAAGCATGCCAGACGATTGGAATCTAAGTGTCCTCTGCCCAATCTTTAAAAAAGGAGACCCTGCCATTTGCGCCAACTACCGCGGGATCAGTCTCCTTCCCATTGCATATAAGGTTCTGTCGCGCATTATTTGTGAACGTCTTAAGCCGCTTATTAACACACTGATTGGACCTTATCAGTGTGGTTTTAGACCTGGTAAATCCAGAAGACCTATGAGAGAGGCATCAGCACACACCATCTATTTGTTGATTATAAATCAGCATTCGACACGCCGATAAGGTCAAGGTTTTTTGAAGCCTTGTCTACCCTTGGTATACCAGCAAAGTACGTTCGTCTTTGCATGATGACGTTGAGAAGTACACAAAGCTCCGTCAAAATAGGAAAGAAACTTTCATTTGATACCAAGAGAGGTTTTAGGCAGGGCGATACCTTATCGTGTGACTTCTTCAATCTACTGATGGAATATATACATCGCCGGTGCCCACATGCCAACAGAACGGGCGCCTTTATTTATAAAGATCTAATGCTACTCGACATCATCGACTAAAACGAACGGGCGATAAGCAGGGCGTTTTCAGAGATTGAGAGGCAGTCAGAACTGATAGGTTTAGCGGTAAATGAGGACAAGACGAAATACCTTGTATCCGCGGGCAAAAAGTCCTTGAGTCTTGGACAATCTGTTACAATGGGAGAATACAACTTTAAAGTTGTAGAGGATTTTGTCTACCTCGGAACGACGATAACCAGCGACAACAACATCAGTCTGGAAATCCGAAGGATCAATCTTGCAAACCGAAGCTACTACGGGCTAAGTAGGGAGCTCAAGAGCAGAGACCTCAAGCGAAGAACAAAATTCGCCCTATACAAGTCGCTTATCATCCCAGTCCTGCAATACGGCGCAGAAGCATGGACAATGACAGCAGCGGATGATGCGGCGATTGGCGTGCTTGAACGAAAGATTCTTCGGAAGATTTATGCACCTTTAAAAGTTGGCGATGATTTCCGCATTCGAAATAATGACGAACTGTATGAGCTCTATGGGGACACCTGTCTGGTCAAGCGCATAAAGCAACAGCGGCTGCGCTGGTTAGGACATGTCACCAGGATGGACGAAGAAGCTCCAGTAAGGAAAGCTTATTATTCGAATGCGGCTGACTAAGGAGGAAGAGGCAGGCGGGGAAGACCTCGACTAAGATGGGATGACCAGGTTCGGGCAGACATTGCCAAGCTTGGTGTGACCAACTGGTCCCAGCTCGCACGGAGCAGAAGCGACTGGCGGACATTGATTGCAGCGGCCGAGTTCGTCGAACGGTTGTGATGCATGCATCGGGCCAATCAAGAAGAAGAGAAGAAGATTTACATATGATATATAAATTCTATTGCAGAAACTTTCACTTGCGAAAATGGAGGCCAGGAAGAGGACTTCGTGTTTCCCTTAAAAGCATGGAAAGCGTTAATTTAACTTAATTTTAAATTCATTCATAATTAAAATTAACCAAACAGAATACTCACAAAATAAATGTTTACAACGCTTAATTATTCCACGAATTACACGTGTTTTGTAATTTCCGTATTTACAAAGCTTGTGGAAAGCGTATAAAAATGAATGAGTAGTAGTAGTAGTAGTATAGCGTTAATTTAACTTAATTTTAAATTCATTCATCATTAAAATTAACCAAACAGAATACTCACAATATAAATGTTTACAACGCTTAATTATTCCACGAATTACACGTGTTTTGTAATTTCCATATTTACAAAGCTTGTGGAAAGCGTATAAAAATGAATGAGTAGTAGAGTACTATAGTAGACATTTATTTTGACTCATAATAGGCATGGCTCATTACATATTTTCTTATACTCTTAATATTAGTAGTACATAAAATTTATTTAAATTTATATCCTAAAGGCAACATAGAAAAGATAAGTAGATAGCAGACTTTACCTACGAGAATTTCATTTATAAATACTCTCATATATAATAATTTGGTCCCTATATTTTTGTGCGTCTTTAATGTATAAAGCCAAATTCATCCAGTTCCTTCCGTTTAGCACCGTACGGCATTCCTCTTCAGTCCGTCTTGGTTTTCCTATGTAGGTGATTCTCAGTTCCTGCAGCATCGGGCATCTTCCCAGAAAGTGCCGAGTGTCTTCCCGATCTCTAAAATTGCACAATGTGCAAAGACTGCATTCGGCTTGATGTTGTGGTCTGTAGTTAAGCTGCAGCATTTCCACTCGAGCCTTGAAAATGTACGAAATCATGTTTGATCCAATAGCGTCTTGAAAGTAATTATTTTCAGCCATGTTGTAACTTAACTTTGAGTAAGTGTTTCTCGTAACGCTCTGTTGTGGTTGTTGTTGTTTATTATTTCTTAGTGCTACAAGTACATGGAGACTTATGTTAATGGCACTAATCACAGGTTGAAATCGACTTGAAAACAATACAAAAATATACTAGATAAGACAACGAATAAACTATATAACCAATCACTAATTACATTGAAACACAAAGAGACAGAAAAAAAAAAAAAATAAAGTATATATTAGTTATATATGTGCTATTGTTTGAGATGGTGTTCTAAACTTTTCTTAAATAGTGGTGCGCTTTTTATTTAATATTTTTATTGTCACGCTTTAGTTTGCCATTATTGCCGCATCGTACATTCTATACTACGTATTAGCCTGATTTCTTGTATTTCCCACTGATTGGGATTTTCAAGAGTCATTGCAGTCCCGAACTCCTGTGCCAAACTTATCCACTAGCGAAACTGTTGCTACTGGGTCGCAAGCAGGTGCTTTGCAATAAATTTCGGGTATCTTTGTGCAGGCATGTGTAGGTGAATAAGGGTGGCAAACCAGTTTCTAAATGTATCGCGTAGTTTGGTGTGTTTTGTGATAGCTGGAAAATCCTTTTAATGAAAAACTTTAGACTGCGTTCAACGTCTTCATATCCCCATACTTGTGATGAGTAGCACTTAATCGCCTGGGCGGTCGCCTGGTACATTCTGTATTTGGTGCTGGGATTGACATTTTTCCGGCTTAGAAGAGTATTCCATGTGCTTTCTATCGCTGCTCGGGTGTCATTTAGCTTCAGTTCAGCGGGTCTGTCAAACTGCATGTTACCACTGAGAGTCACTCCTAAGTATTTGAAAGACTTAACATTTTCAGCGGTGATTCATTTAGGGTCTATGATTTGTTGCTCGCTTGTCTCCCTCTGTTATCACGTACCACCAGTACCTTGAACTTCTCGATGTTAATCTTTAAGTTCCAAGTGTAGCAATATTCCTGTGTGGCATTTATCATGTTTTGCAATTGCGTGGGACTTTCTGCCAACATGACCATGTCATCAGCACACATTAGGACTATAAAGATGTGTCCACAAAGAGGGCAAAGAGCAGAGGGCTAAGTAGGCAACCCTGTTTAACACCTTGATTCGTCGCGAATTCTTCTGATAATGCGTATCCATCCCATACCGTAGTAGTGTTGCCACTGTACAGACCTCTCAAGATTTTGATCATTTTTGCCCATATACCCTTGTTTTTCAACTTATAAAGAAGTTGTTCTCTATTTATTGTATCGGATGCTGCTCGAAAATCTATAAAAACATGTATATCTGTTTTTTGTTCTTCTGTTACTCTGTTGCAAGTGACGTAAATACAAAAATGCTATCCACAGTCGAGTATCCTTCTCTAAAGCCCATTTGATTTCGACCAATAAAGCTGGTCAGACGGTCAAGTAACACTGATGAAAACATTTTCATCGTTGCGTTTAAGAATGAAATTCCTCAGTAATTCTGTGCTTTTTTTGGCTTGCCTTTCTTAAAAATTGGAAACAGAATGCTAGTTCGGAAGCAACTCAGTACGTTGGCAGAATCAAAGATTCTGTTAAAAGCGTCTTTGAGATACTGTATGAGTTTAAGGGCTGCGTTAATCAAAAACTCAGCAGGTGGCAAATTCTCATGTGCTGTGGGTTTAGCAATCTAAGCCTGCTTATTTCCTGTTCGTGCATTTAGATCTCCTAGTATCATTATATTGCTTAAGGACGACTCGATCAAGAAGTTGTATAGTCTTTCATAATCTGCTAACCAGTTATTGCAATTTAGGTAGCACGGTATATTATAAAGCTTTTCATTTAAGCGTGAGAAGCTTATAACCGTTGCTCGTTGTACTGTTATAAGCTTACAAAATTATTTTAGGTTCTTCTTGACGCCGTATAATATTCCCCCACTTGTTCGCCCTCTTTCTACCGTTCTTGTTGCCAATTGCCATTGTATGTTATAGTCACAGAAATTGGGTTCATAAAGTTCCAGACTCTTTTCGACGAATGTTTCAAACAAAAGTTGCATTCGCATCCTCTCTGAAGTCGGACGTGTTTTTTTTTTAAGCTGTGTTCAAAATTTATTGCCGGTGTCAAGTGTAGATAATTGATTCTCTTTTATACCCTGTACCCATTAAAAATGGGTAAAAGGGGATCATGAAGTTATGCAAATGTATGTAACAGGGAGAAGGAAACATTTCCGACCCTATAAAGTATATATATTCTTGTCAGTCCGTCCGTCCGTCTGTCCGTCTGTCTGTATGAACACCTAGATCTCAAAGATGGTAAGAGATAGAGGTTTGACATGTATGGAACAAATGCTTCTTTTATCTGTACGCAGATCAAGTTTGTTTCAAATTTTGGCCACGCCCCCTCCCGCCCCCGCAATTTTGAAAAAAACGTTATATCTCCCACAGTTTTAAAGATAGACTATTCGTACCTTCTAGAGATAGTTTGTAATTAGCAAAATAAATCGATTTGCCGAAGAAATGATAAAAATCGGATGAACGGTTCAGAAGTTATGAGCAAAAAAGCGAACCAAGCCCCCACCCTAAAAAATGTTGCTTACTTTTCGGATGGTCACCCTAAGAAACGCAGGAGCACTGTTAAACATGTTTTTCATGAGTAACGGGTTTATCGCAGTCGGTTAGAGCCGACTTAAACTTACTCTCTCGTTGTCAATTGTACAGGGTATATTGAAGTCGGGCTACTCGACTGCAACGGTCTTACTTGTTTTGTCCTGCGTTTATAATAAAATTTAAAATAACTTACTAAACGCAAAAACAAAACAACAAAATTTTTACATTACTGTTGCTGTGAATTTTAATTTGTTTCTTCCGTTTTGTTTCTTTTTAATTTGACTTAGCTTGTGTGCAACCGGTCGTGTTCTCTTGTTGTTGTTGGTGTAATCTCTCTCCCGCTCCCACACATTCCCTCTCGCGTTCGCGAATCGCTTTGTGTTGTCTGAATTACGGTTACTTTGTTCTGTGTGTTTTGATTCTTTTTCTGTTTGAAATAGCTGTAGCTGTTCGTTTGTTTGCCCCCAGTAGTAAATTTGGTCCGTATACAGTCTGATTATTTAGTGGCGAGTTAATATGTCCGATTTATTAAATGAGTTATCCGGTCTTTTTTAATAAAAAGTACAAGACTCCGTCTGACGTTGATAGCTTAATTGGGTGCTGGCTTTGTGACAATATTATACATGTCAAATGTGCTGGTTACAATGCCAGGGTTAAAGACTTTGTCGAGCTATTCAACGGGCGTTCGTGGACTTGTGGGGCTTGCCGCGAAGTCGAGATGGAGATGAAAGTGTTCATGAGGCAGACTAGAGTTGAGCGTTTATTCCAAACTTGTCAAACTTACTGACGCGTTTGTGACTTTTGATTCTCAATTCCGCAGTTTAAAACTGATGAAAGAGTCTCCCAAGCGCAAAAGAACCATTAACTCGGGTGTGCCTCAGAAGCAAAATGCTCTTTCTGTTCCCGCCCAAGCCCAGAGCCCATCGACGTTTAATGTCCAGCTTCTGATATCTTTTAATACTCCGGCTCCAGCTAGGAAGATAATTGGTACTGGAGATTTTACCATTACACACAGTGGCATCTCTGATACCAGTCATGTGAAATCAGATGTTGGGTCCGACACGTCCGTCCAGGAGGTCCCGATCCTCCCTGCTGTAGATATACCTAAGGAGAGTGTTGTGGTGGCTGCTCCCCCTATTTCGGTATCTATTACTGAGGTAACTGGGGAATCAAGGGTTCTAAAGCCTCTCACAGGTATTACTCCGACGAAGCATATCTTTGTTTCTCGCCTTGCCCCTGATCATCTGATAATGTTAAAGCCTACATATAGGCCGAAATTCAAGCCGCAGATGTTTTGGTAGATAAGTTCAAATTTTCAAATGAAAGGGATGTTGCCTCTTTTAAAGTTAGTGTCCCAGATAAAATCTTTAAAACAATTTATTCAGAGCATTTCTGGCCGGAACATAAAATTGTTAAAGAATATGTTCCCAAAAAGAAAACTCTCACTCCTATTTATTTGCCTTCCATATCTTCTAACCCTTCAGGTCCCTCTACTTCTACTGTGGTGTCAAAAAACTAATGTCATCCCTTCTGCTTGCTTATCAAAATGTCCGTGGTCTTAATTCTAGATTAGCAAAACTGTTTGTTGACAGTACATCTTTCGATTTTCATGTTCTAGTTTTTACTGAAACGTGGTTAAAATCGGACATCTCAGATTCCACAATTTTCCCGCTAAATACGCCACTTATACACGCGATCTCTCTTCTCGCGTTGGAGGAGGGGCTTTAATTGCTGTAGATTCCGGCCTCTCGTCGGAGTAGACAGATACTTTAATTCCCCTTGACATCGAGTTTATAAGTGTTAAAATAACTTTTTCTACATTTTCCGTTTTTATTACTTGCAGGAGCATATAGGAATATTCCTCCACGCTCTGATGCCACAGTTTACTCACAGTTTACTTGACCTTTTGGTTGTCCTTGGAGATTTCAACTTGCCGGAAGTAATGTGGTCCACGAATGATGAATCTAATGCACTTTCTCCATCGAAATCCTATGATTTTATCGATGGACTTTATGAGTTGTCGTTGTCCCAAGTCAATCCTATTCGGAACTCGACAAACAGAGCTCTTGATTTAATCTTTCTGTTGGATCCTCCCGGCAATGTTGCATCTAGAACCATTGGTGTTTCCTGAGGACCCTTTTCATCCTACAGTTGAACTTACTATCGATTTGCCTTCTTGTGGGTGCTCTGCTTCTGGAAATTCGACGTCTAAAATACGCTGTTTTAAAAAAGCAGATTTTTTGAATCTCAGTGATTTAATTTTTGATACCGATTGGTCTCAATTGTACAATTGTACAGATATTGCTGTCGCCATAAAACTTTTTTATGAAACTTTGTATTCGCTTTTTGATGTTTGTGTTCCACTTGAGCTCCCTGGCTGTCCAGATAGGCAGCCTTGGTTCACAAGAGAACTAATTAATTTAAAAAACAAGAAGTCAAGGTATTTCAAAAAGTATAAGATTTCGAAAAAATCATCTGATTTCTCTCGATACGTGGATATTCGTCCTAGATTTAATGTGCTTAATGCACAATGTTATAAAGACTATCTTAACCGTTGCAGGCTGCAATTCTCGCAAAATCCTAAACATTTTTATTCGTTTGTTAACTCTAAACGCAAATCTTCCACTATCCCCTCATCTGTGCGTTATGGTAATATGAAAGCGAACACCGATCAGGCCATAGTCGATCTGTTTGCGGAGTTTTTTACGTCAACCTACTCGTCCACTACCTTTCCTGCTAATCAACCATACCCTTATCGACTGAATAAGTCTAATTGTATTTTTGCCTTGTGATAACTAAAAGCTCTCTCTTTTGTGATCTTAAGTCTGTAAAACCTGTCTATGCACCGGGACCCGACGGAGTACCTGGTTGTGTACTTAGGTTTTGCGCTGATGCACTTTGTAAGCCTATCCATAAATTATTCGAATTGTCTCTGGAATCATCCACTTTCCCTATGTTATGGAAGGAAATTTTTATCATCCCTCTCCATAAAAAAGGTAATAAGTCTGACGTTGAGAATTATAGAGGTATTACAAAGCTTTTGAGAGAATTATGACATCTCAATTGCAAAATTTATGCAGTTCCATTATTTCACCCTATCAACACGGCTTTGTGAAGCGTCGATTCACTACAACTAACTTATTAGAGCTTACATCATTAGTGATCATTAGTACCCCAAGGTAGTCACTTGGGTCCATTGCTTTTTACACTCTTTATAAATGATGTCCCGTCAGTCTTGACTCACTCTCTTGTGCTTATGTCGGCGCGCCGATGATGTGAAACTATGTTTAACATATAATGATTTGGTTTCCCGCTTTAATTTGCAAGCTGACTTGGATGCATTTCAGTCTTGGTGTAAAAATAATCTACTAAACCTTAACAGTTCCAAGTGTAAGGTTATGACATTATACAGAAGCTCACCACAATTCTTTTCCTATATGATTAATAATGTCCCACTAGAGTGAGTCAATGAGGTAAATGATCTTGGTGTAATCCTTGATCACCGACTTAAATTTGACTCTCATATAACGGCTACTGTTTGTAAGGCCAGGAGTATTCTTGTGTTTATTAAGCGCTGGTCGGAAGAATTTTATGATTCATATACAACGAAAATTTTGTACATTGGTCTCCGCAATATTCGACCCATCAAGAATTTAATCTGTGGTCCGTTTACCATCATACTCTAGTACGCTACTTTTGATTAACGTTCCCTCCCTCATTAACCGTAGAGTTATGCTTGGTGTTATATTTATACATAGATTGATTAATGGTGAAATCAACTCATCTGAGTTGGTTGGCCAAATTAACCTCAACGTTCCTATTAGATCGACTCGCAATTTTATACCCCTTTCACTAAATCGTTGTACCACTAACTATGCTTTGCATGAACCGTTTCGTGTTCTCTGTGCTGATTACAATAAACTATACCGTGTAATCAACTCAGAAGCTTCTCATCCTGCTTTAAAAACAACTATTTTAACCTATTTAGTGTCTCCGCCTCTCGGTCGGTTCGGTTACTATTTCATGCTACTATTTTGTCTAGGGTTCGCGCGGGCCACTTGAACGTACTGCGCATTGTAACGCATTGTAACGTCCATAAAACAAAAAAAAAAAAATATATCGTGCTCGTTTATCATGTTAAAAAATTGTTTGTGGATTAACTTGCTGTTTAATCCGGCTACATTATACGATAATATTTTTAATTTAGCTTTACAAGTATCGTTAAGGGTTTATCTTCCTTGTTAATATTACTAGTTGTATTTTGCATTTGTGGACTAGCTTTATTATTCTTAGACTTAGTTTTTCTTCTTTTATACTTGGACTTTAACTTCTTTGTTGAGCGATTGCAGATGCCTTTCAAGTTGAAGCAATAGGGTTTTATTTAGCTGTTTTTGCTCGGACAAGTCTTTTTCGACATATACATTTGACCCTGCCAACTTCCCAGCATTCCTAAATGCTTCGTCCGCGTGTTCGATTGTCGCCATTTCGCTTATAAGTATCCTGTCTTGTTCTCGTTCCGATAGTATTCTGGTTGCAGTGATCTTTGGCTGGGTTATGCCTAATTTATTTTTGCAAATTTCATTCACGGCATCTTTGGGCTCTTTTGTTTTGGGCACGCCCCTAAAAATAACGTTTTTTTTTTGATTGGCTGATGAGCCTATCTATCAACACAAAAATAAAAAGCAATTTCGGTTTCTCACCGAGTTTAACTTGTATTTTTGTTTTCTGTTAAAAGGCCTGATTCCAGATGACATAAAAATCAATTTTAATTTCAAAACAGTTCAAAAGTGTTTCTGTTCTTGTGAACTTCAACATAAAAATAGATTTTTATGTCATCTGGAATTAGGCCTTAACCGAAAAATGTTGAGAGAAAAATTTAACTGTTTTTCAATAACACTTTAAAAATAATATATTATATGTTCGAAGTGTTTTTGGTAACAGTTATAGTATAATATAACAGAAAAACAAAAGTAAATAAAAATAAGTGAAATTTCTCTATTAGTTATGTAATGCTAATTTACTTTGTAGATGTGATTCGGAACAATGTTTTATACCAGCGTTGGTAATGAAATTTAAGTTTGGCAGCAGTCGAACAATAAAAACAGTAAGAAACCAACCTTATCAGATAAAATCGAGTCGGCAAAGAAGACACACACTGCATATGATTTAATTTGCTAACATCTGTTTCAGTAAAAAGCGGGTTTCAATCGCGCACACTGTACCGGCTGCGCCCAGCTGGCGCCGAGCGTCAACAAGCATGAATTTTGTGGTTTCAACTTACTATTATGTAAGGCTTGTTGCGACGTATGCTTGCGCGTGTCGGCGCCTCAAAGCGAGACAATTTTCGTAAGCTTCAGAATGACGCCTGCCGCCAAAAAAAATAGCTCTTAGATCAGTGGAAGCATGGTCATCCATGCTATATATCTCGGTTTAGTATTGTCGTAATCATATGTTTGTAGTTATGTGATGTCATTTGTGGTCTGAAAAGCATTTTTTAAGTGTTTTGTGGTTTTATTCCCATGGTCCATGGAGGTCTCATATCTGTGAATTGAGCTTATGCATTGCGTCCTTGCATGATTTTCCACTTGGTTGAGAGTAGAGTGTATTTGGCGTTATTACTATTTTTGGTCCTCTTTGGTATTTTTCAGCGATTAAAAGATTTGTCATACGCAGAAAGTGGTTTGAAACAATTTTTATGATTTTGACTATATTCTTTACAATTGGTCATCAATGGTATTTATCGCGGTTGACTATTGTCATTATCACGGTTATGTAGTTATGTGATATATTAAGGTGTGATATATAAAACTCGAATTTCTGCGTAAATTCGCATTTCTTCGGGGTGTGAGCGCCATTTTTTAATGACTGTTAAATGCATTCGCATTTTTGATGGAGTGTGGTCATTTGAGGTTTTGAAAAGCAGTTTCTTAGGCACTTGTATTACCATGGAGATCGAGTAGCTGTGAACTGCGACTACGCATTGATTCTTATATGATTTTCCAGCACTTTCCACTGACAAGGTCAAACTTCCTTTACAAGAGCACTGAGCTATAGCCTCGGCAAGAAACTACTATTCAGAATTAAAGTTTTCAGAGATTAATTTTATACCCTTATCGCTGTAAATGAAATTTTGTGACTTTGAGTAAAAAGACACTTATATTCACATAATAAGTATTATTGAGCAACACATAAAAGAAAAAAATGAAAATATGTGTTTCTCACTAAAATAAACACTTACACTCGAAAAATAAGTCACTTTCACTGCGCATCACTCACATATTAGAAAAATAAATCACTCTATCTCTTTGAGAGATATTTCAAACTGTCTTAAAATAACAGGGTTATTTTACAACACTTTTATTTTGAGTGAGATATTCCGGACCTCTGGTATTTTTAAATAAAATTGTTTGTAAGTCGACTAACATAAAGTTGGACGTCATCAGCATACATGTACAGTAGACCGGACTTTTCTCCATACGATTTTCAACATGTGACGAATTTTCCACAACATGGCTCAAAAAATTCTGTATATTTTATAGAAAAATTTATCAAAAAACCAAAATCAGATATATTGAGGTTTGATGGCCTCGAGAAGGCTTTAAAAGTTCCGATTTCCCCTTAATTTTGTTTTTGAGCTGCTAGAAACGTCATAGTAGGCAGAGAAAAATATGGTGAAAATTGTAAAAAAACGAGAAAGGCAAAGCTAACTTCGTCTGTACCGAAGTTTTGATACACTTGAAATAGGTTGTCACAACGGTTAGCGACTTCGACCAAACTTCGCATATCAGCTTAAAAACATGACATATTACCCATGACCGTGTTTGAGAGCGATAAAATTGAGAACAAACCAGTTTTTCTCACTAAAACCCATTTTTCGAACGAACATTTGTATGGCAGCTACAAGAAGTAGTCATCCGATCCGGTCGGTTCCGACATATCAGCAGCGTGCAGTAAAAAGAAGACTCTGTGCAAAGTTTCAGCTCGATAGCTCCAAAACTGAGGGACAAGTTCGCGTAGAAACAGACAGACGGACAGACGGACGGACAAAGCTTAATGGACTCAGCTCGTCATGCTGATCAAGAATATATATACTTTATGTGGTCGGAGATGATTCCTTCTATGCATAACAAACTTCTGGGCAAAATTATAATACACTTTTCAAGAGTATAACAAGTGAGAAAGTCGGTCAAGCCCGACTATAATATACTCTGTACCTGTTTCTCTCTCTCTCTCTCTCTCTCTCTCTCTCTCTCTCTCTCTCTCCCTCACGTACTCTCTCTCTCTCTCTCTCTCTAAGATTGTGCGGCGTTGGTTGTGAAAGGGTAGGTGGGCGGTGGGGGGAGATTCACTTATTTGCTCATAACTTGAGAACCGCTCATCCGATCTTTATCATTTCTTTGGCAAATCGATACATATTGCTAATGACTAACTATCTCTAGAAGGCACGAATCCTTTATCTACAAAACTGTGGGAGATATGACGTTTCAAAATTGCGTGGGCGGAAGGGGCGTGGCAAAAATTGAAAATAAACTTGACCTGCCTGCAAGTGTAAGACGCATTTGTCCCATACATGTCAAACCTCTATCTCTTACCATCTGAGATCTGTTTGTTTATACGGACGGACGGACAGACAGACAGACAGACGGACAGACAGACGGACATGGCTATATCGACTCGGCTGTTGATGTTGATCAAGAATATATATACTTTATACATAGGGTCGGAAATGATTCCTTCTCCCTGTTACATACTTTTGCACAATTTTAATATTCTCTATGTACCTTCGGTACAGAGTATAAAAATATTTCAACATGTCGTACAATTTCAGCAACACAATCGGACGGCACCAAATTGATGATTATTGCAGATTATGGCATATCCTTATTGCCTTCAAACTACACAAATATGTATTGTAAAGGAAAAATATTAATGGCATATTCAACTATGCACTTGTAGATTACATAAACAGTGTGTTTACTAAAAATTTAGTTATTTATAAAAAAAAATGTTAAGGTTCTACCGAGAATTGAACTCGGTTCGCCGGATTCAAAGTCCAGAGTGCTTATCAAAACAACATTGAACATAAAATTTGACCCAAATGTTTGGTTATTCCGGGTCAAGGTCATCCGTCCCATCCAAGGAATGAAAAACGGTGGATTCTTTGTTTCGCAATATATTTCGAGCCCACATCGGGGTCCGTCTATATTATTTTTAAATTATATTATATTAAATTATAATGTCTTGGTTTTAGCGACCTGATCTGTGTAAATCCAAATGTTTGGTTATTCCGGCTCAAGGTCATCCGTCCCATCCAGGGACACAGATCAGGTCACTAAAACCAAGACATTATAATTAAACGTGAAATATTTAATTTTTTGAGCCATGTTGTGGAAAGATCGTCACATGTTGAAAATTGTACAATGTACACTAGAAAAGTCCGGTTCTCCATACGATTTTCAGCATGTGACAATCTTTGCACAACATGGCGCAAAAAACTCAGTATTTTTTTAGAGAATTTATCAAAAATCCAAAATCAGACATCATAAGGTTTGATGGACTCGCCAAGTCTTTAGAAGTTCCAATTTCCCCTTAATTAATCTATAAACTGTCAAAGCGGCAGAGACCTTTTACAAAGGTTTCGAACAAATAAATTAAATATTTCATGTTTAAATACATGTTCTATGGTGTTGTGGTAAGCACACTGGACTTAGAATGTGGCGACCCGAGTTCAAGTCTCGGTAGAACCATTCGAATATATATTTTTTTTTCATATAAATTTTTCAATATAACTTTTTCGAAATCTAATCTAATCTAATTGGAAATTGTAAAAGTTATTAGCATTTATGGTTATTAGCATTTATGGTCCGTTTTGTTCCCTTGTTTGTGTGCACAGTTTTTGAATTTGTTGAAAAGCTTTTACAGTTCAGCACAGACACAGGTTGATCCTTTGTATATTGATTTTGGTCCGACTCCCAGGTAACTGAACACCATGACTCATCATAATCAGCCGATGACTTTAAAAACTTTCAAGAACACGCTGAAGAGCGAAATCCCTTCTGCCAAAATGGACTAAATGATCTAATAAGAGATCTGGATCTTTCAAAAGCAAAATCGGAAATAATAGCATCACGTATGCAAGAATGGAATTTGTTAAGGGATGATGTCAAAATAACTAACTATACTATATCGGCAAAAGCGCAATCAGAAGTAAATGTAAAAAAAATATTATTTGTAATTGCAATGATGTGTGTGGTTTGTTTGAGAAGGTTAGTCGAGTGGCGTTTGTTTAAAGCAAGTTTAAGGCCTGTATCCAGCACTGCGGACCATGCACCTAAACGGTGGAAGGTCACTCTGATCAATCAGCTGTTAACTATTTGAGTTTAAGTAAGTTTAAAAATTAAAAATTATATTTTCTGTAGGAAGCATGCTGCTCGGAGTAGGTGCTACATACTTTATACTTGGGCATGATAGGACGATTGCTGAGCATGACACTTTGCAGTGTGTCCCAGATGGCACAAAACATCACTACAGCATGTTAACTGGATTACTTTATAATGCGGTCATCTCCAAATTGGTTGTACACCAATCAAATGAAGTCTCTCATCGTAGGATGTCTAAATTCATTCGTGGTTTTGGTCGATAGGCGAACCGCTGGAACATAGCCAATACAATACGTATGTCTCTGGACCGCCGCGGCGCGCCCGTTGACCAGGACAGTCCATGTGACTCGACCAGTGGCTACAGCATTGGAGCTCCATTAACTTCTTAGTCCTAGTGGCGGTTTATGTGGGCGATCCCGTTATGGGGTACGACATGATCCACTGCCTTCAAGAAACTAGAGTCTTCTATTTGTACATACATATATACCGCGGTGTGGACGCTTTGCATTTATGAGCCCAAATCAATATGCACATCAGCAAGAATCATGACCAATTGGTGCACCACTCCAATAAATTTGCTTATGATCTGGCGACACACAGATTAAGAAGGCGTCTTAAACAGAGCTGGAAATGCTGATTAAAATTTTTTTTCCATTAATATATTTTACATGGCTAAATACTCAAGCACTAATCAACTATTTAATTTAAACAGTTGAACTTTTCAATTACTATTAAATCCGGTTGAAATATGCTTACGATTTAGCTCAACTGTTTTTTTTTAATTCAATTGAATTTTAATTGAATATTTTCATTAAAATTTAGTTTCTTGAAAGTTCAAGCTTTAAGTCAATTATTAATGTCAAGTGCCAGCTGAATTTTATTTATTTTTTTCCCTTCCATTAAAATTTTGCTTGGCATATTTCCCTTCCATTAAATTTTCAATTGGGACATTTCACAACCAGCCAAAATTAAATTGGGGATTTTTACTTCAATTAAATTTTCAATTGGGACTTTTCACAACCAGTCAAAACTAAATTGAGAAATTTGTTTAAAAACAAAAGCAACTGTGTTCAAAATATTATTTGAACGCTGAAGTCTTGTATTCCTAGTTTCAATGGCCAATAGCCGACTTTGTAACATAATATCGATAAGCGATACCAACGTAATTTGAATAATTTAAAATGCATCAAAAATAAAAATGGTTTGGATATTGACGACAGCGTTAAATAAACAGTTATGTAACATTAATGACGCCGATAGCATCACCTTAGATTTTTTGCAATCTGAAGAGCACATGTATTTTGGATATTTTGTTCCAACTATTGTTTCTTTAAAAAAGAAACTTCAACACCTGCAAACATACGATGCTGTTAATTGCCAGGCGTTCGCATGCGAAAAATTGGGTGCTTCGCTCCAGGAACGTTTTAAAGAGTATTTTAATATTGCGGAAGGTGCTGCAGACGCGATCGTGGCGGCAATTTCTTACCCAAACATAAAGCTTCGGTTCCTCACATTTTTGCAGGAAACCGCACCATGTACAATATCGGAGGACATTAAGTAAATGTTTTTGCGCTTTTGCGAGCCTTTTCAGGTTGACGATGAGCCAAATGGCGATGTCCCAAAATGCGAAAAACCAGAGTCTCATCATGCTGATGATCAATTTTTATTATTCGATACTTCTTACTGTAAGTTTAATATTTCACTACATTTTTATTTACTTTCGATTGAATTTTCATTTCATTATAGCACCACAAATTAGCGCGAAAAGACAGATATGGAGAGAATTGGAAATGTATCTTACTGACGAAGACACAACACTAAAATGTCTTTTAAAATATCCGACAATTAGGGCGGTGTTCATTAAGTGTAATACTCCATTGCCGTCGTCAGCTCCAGTGGAGCTCTCATTTTCCTACGCTGGATTTGTAAACACCCCTCACCGAAAAGCTCTATCTGGTGAACATTTTGAAATGCTGGTTCTATTGAAGGCAAACAATCATCAGGTTTTATTTGAATAACATAAATAAATGAATTCCTAATTAATAAATGCATAAATGTTCCTTACCCGAATTCTTAATTTTTTTTGGTTCTTATAGTTAATAGTTATCCTACTAATACTATAAATGTGAAAGTTGGTATCTTAGTATGTTGGCCCGTTACTCAATCAAGAACAATTGGCTTACCGGATTCGGATAAAATTTCGCACTCAGATAGTTAATTACCAGGACCTGAACTTAGGCTATATTACTAATGGTCAAACAAGAGCAAATGTTGCATAAAAGTTTTAAATGTATTTATTTATTGATGATTAGATGACATTGCTGGTTGGTAAATAAAAGGTGTTGATCCAATTTAAGTCCATCTATAAGAGTTGTTACAAAAACCATTAAACGAGAAATGTGCCAAATTTTCATATGCAATTACGGGACAAAAGATCGGGAAGTTTCCAAATTCTCATTGGAGTTTAGATGAATAAAGACGCTTAAAATTTAATGAAGAATTGAAAGGTGTGAAAGAAATAGTCAAAAACAAGTGAGAAAGTCGGTCAAGCCCAACTATTACATACTCTGTAACCGGAGTAGGAGCTGAATGCAGCGCTGCCGCTATGGTCATCTCTATGTTCTCTCTCTCTCTGTTCACTAAAACTCGAGTTAGTTTCGTGTGCGGGGGAGTTTTTTATTCTTTTTTGCTCATATATTGGGAACCACTCATGCGATCTACATCATTTCTTCTGCAAATCGATACATATTACTTTTAACTAATTATCTCCAGAAGGTAGGGAATCATCAATCTACAAAACTGTGGGAAATATCACGTTATTTCCAAATTGCGGGGGATGGGAGGTGGCATGGGAAAAATTTAAAATATGTAAACTTGATCTGCCTGCAGGTATGTGAAGCATTTGTCCTATACATGATAATGAAATGGTGATGATATCGACTTGGTGAAAGTCCTCAAGGAATACTCATCGGACGTTACTGCACTCCAAGAAATGCGATGGATTGGATATGGGAGCAAGATAATAACGCTACCAAAAGAGAAGACAGAACAGAAACCACCACCCCCCTGGAAGATATACTACAGCGGGCATGTTTCCAAGCACGAGTTTGGGTGCGGCTTTGCAGTGAGTGATAGACTACGCCACTCAGTCATCAGCTTAAAACCAGTTGACGAGCGGCTTGACGCGCTCAGACTTAAGGCAAAATATTTTAATATTAGTCTTATCTGTGCACACGCGCCAACAGAAGACAAGGACACCTCGACAAAAGACGAATTCTATGAGCGCCTGGAACAACTATACGAGCGCTGCCCCGATCACGACATAAAGATCGTGCTAGGCGATTTTAACGCGAAAATCGGGAGAGAAGGAGTCTTAAGTCTCAGACTTAAGGCAAAATATTTTAATATTAGTCTTATCTGTGCACACGCGCCAACAGAAGACAAGGACACCTCGACAAAAGACGAATTCTATGAGCGCCTGGAACAACTATACGAGCGCTGCCCCGATCACGACATAAAGATCGTGCTAGGCGATTTTAACGCGAAAATCGGGAGAGAAGGAGTCTTTGGTTCGACAGTCGGACAAAGTCGACAGTCTTCATAAAACAACCTCCGGTAACGAAGAGAGGCTAATAGACTTTGCTGCAGGCCGGAACATGGTCATAAGTAATACGAGATTTGAACACCCCGACATCCATAAGGCGACCTGGAAGTCCCCTGATCAACAAACACGAAATCAGATTGATCACGTTGTGATCGACGGAAGGCACTCATCGAGTGTACTAGACTTGCGTGCGATTCGAGGAGCCAACATAGACTCGGATCATTGCCTGGTTGCAGCCAAGGTACGCACGCGGCGCAGTGTGGCACATGCCTCACGCTCTGGCACACGTCGAAAGTTAAACGTCGAGAAGCTGCAATCACAAGGGACCTCTGAAGCCTACAAAGCCAAACTCGCCCAACTGCTCTGGGAAACCTCCCCATCTTCTTCCGATATATGCGAACAGTGGAATCGTATATCAGACTCCATGAGTACGGCTGCCAAGGAGATACTCGGGTACTCCGAGTCCCCTCGAAGTCGGACTTGGTACGATGAGGAGTGCCGACTTGCTACTGCAGAGAAAGACGCAGCCTACAGGAGAACTTTGCAGTCGGGAGCAACGCGCGCTGTTAAGGAGCGATACCTGGAGAAAAGAAAAGAGCAGAAGCGCCTCTTTAGAAGGAAAAAGAACGAGCAGGAAAGGCGCATGCGCGAGGAAATCGAGATGTTATGTGAGTGAGACTCGAAAATTTTACCAAAAAATTAAGCAATTAACAGAAGTTTTTATGCCCAGAGTCGCACAATGCAAAGACGAACACGGGAATCTGGTCACCGATCCGCAAGTGGCGCTTAACAAATGGAGAAGCTACTTCTCCAACCTACTGATGCCGCCTCTAGAGAAGTAGCGATGCCACCAATCAACAACATAGAGATAGACCCGCCGACCCAACAGCAAGTCTGCTTAGCCATACAAAGGCTAAAGAACAATAAATCACCAGGCGCTGATGAGCTGCCCGCTGATTTGTTCAAGGCTGGAGAGGAAGAATTGGTAAGGTGCATGCACCAACTTTCGCCAACTACCGCGGGATCAGTCTCCTTCCCATTGCGTATAAGGTTCTGTCGCGTATTATTTGTGAACGTCTTAAGCCGCTTATTAACACACTGATTGGACCTTATCAGTGTGGCTTTAGACCTGGTAAATCCACCACAGACCAGATATTCACACTGCGACAAATCCTGGAGAAGACCTAAGAGAGAGGCATCAACACACACCATCTATTTGTTGATTATAAATCAGCATTCGACACGCCGAACAGGTAAGGTTTTTTGAAGCCTTGTCTAATCTTGGTATACCAGCAAAGTACGTTCGTCTTTGCATGATGACGTTGAGAAGTACACAAAGCTACGTCAAAATAGGAAAGAACCTTTCCGAACCATTTGATACCAAGAGAGGTTTCAGGCAGAGCGATACCTACTACTGATGGAATATATACTGCGCCGGTGCCCACATGCCAACAGAACGGGCGCCTTTATTTATAAAGATCTAATGTTACTCGCATATGCCGATGATATCGACATCATCGGCAAAAACGAACGGGCGGTAAGCAGGGCGTTTTCAGAGATTGAGAGGCGGTCAGAACTGATGGGTTTAGCGGTAAATGAGGACAAGACGAAATACCTTGTATCCGCGGACAAAAAGTCCTTGCGTCTGGGACAATCTGTTACACAGGGAGAATACAACTTTAAAGTTGTAGAGGATTTTGTATACCTCGGAACGACGATAACCAGCGACAACAACATCAGTCTGGAAATCCGACGAAGGATCACTCTTGCAAACCGAAGCTACTACGGGCTAAGTAGGGAGCTCAAGAGCAGAGACCTCAAGCGAAGAACAAAATTCGCCCTATGCAAGTCGCTTATCATCCCAGTCCTGCAATACGGCGCAGAAGCATGGACAATGACAGCAGCGGATGAAGCGGCGATTGGCGTGTTTGAACGAAAGATTCTTCGGAAGATTTATGGACCTTTAAAAGTTGGCGATGATTTCCGCATTCGAAATAATGACGAACTGTATGAGCTCTATGGGGACACCTGTCTGGTCAAGCGCATAAAGCAACAGCGGCTGCGCTGGTTAGGACATGTCACCAGGATGGACGAAGAAGCTTCAGTAAGGAAAGCTTATTATTCGAATGCGGCTGACTAAGGAGGAAGAGGCAGGCGGGGAAGACCTCGACTAAGATTGGATGACCAGGTTCGGGCAGACATTGCCAAGCTTGGTATGACCAACTGGTCCAGCTCGCACGGAGCAGAAACGACTGGCGGACATTGATTGCAGCGGCCGAGAACGTCGAACGGTTGGGATGCAAGCATCGGGCCAATCAAGAAGAAGAAGAAATAGGAGGTGTTGGTCAATTGGTATAAGGGAATTTTAGCGTTTGCAATATTTTTATATAAATTTAAATTATCATGAAGACAGGTAAATAGAAGTTGTCTATCAAACGGATTAAATAATCGCGAATTTTAAATAAGTTTAGATTATCATGAAGATTGAATGAATGTCATTTGACAAGTAAGGGTCATTTCTTCGTTTTGTTTTTAAAATTCTAAATGGGGCGTAGCAGCGCACGCCCGGTACCTGCAAGTTTTTCACCAAATTGTTCTCTGCTGAAGAAATAAATACTCGTATGCCCAAGATCAAAATTTTGGTATTTGACGCTGTCGTCAATATCCGAACCATTTTTATTTTTGATGCATTTTAAATTATTCAAATTACGTTGGTATCGCTTATCGATATTGTGTTACAAAGTCGGCTATTGGCCATTGAAACTAGGAATACAAGTCTTCAGCGTTCAAATAATATTTTGAACACAGTTGCTTTTGTTTTTAGACAAATTTCTCAATTTAGTTTTGACTGGTTGTGAAAAGTCCCAATTGAAAATTTAATTGAAGTAAAAATCCCCAATTTAATTTTGGCTGGTTGTGAAATGTCCCAATTGAAAATTTAATGTAAGGGAAATTTCTCAATTACATTTTGGCTGGTGTCAAAAATCCCAATTGAAAATTTAATGGAAGGGAAATATGCCAAGCATAATTTTAATGGAAGGGAAATAAATAAATAAAATTCAGCTTGCACTTGACTGGGTTCAAGTACCATTAATAATTGACTTAAAGCTTGAACTTTCAACTAATTCTAAATTTTAATGAAAATATTCAATTAAAATTCAATTGAATTGAAAAATCAGTTAAGCTAAAATGTAAGCATATTTCAACCGGATTTAATGGTAATTGAAAAGTTCAACTGTTTAAATCAAGTAATTGTTTTTAGCTTGAAAAACTCCATTATTTAAAAAACAATTATTTTTTATTTAAGCGATGACTGAGTAAAAAAACTAATCAGCATTCCCAGCACTGGTCTTAAACGACGACATCTCTAAGACATTTGTGTGTTTGGACAGCGTCCCTCTAGCGCCCTTATCAATTTGGCATAAGTGTGCCTTTGGCACCATCCCCTACCAATCTTTGCACGCTGATGGTTCCACAGCCAGATGACAGCTCATAATAAAAAAATATATTGTAAAAGCACACCCAAAATTTTACGTTCATGTTGCTGGATACACAAGCAACGAAAAGGTAAACTAAAAATTCCTGCCACAATTTTTTTTATATGAAGTTTGGCAGGAATTTTTAGTTTCCGCGGTGCTGGATACCCGGCTTTAATCTAAAAGCGGTATTTTTGCCGTTTTTTTTTTTTTAACTGGCTATACAGCTCCTCAACGGGGCCAAGCCAAGCTTCTCTCAATCTCTTGGCGTTTGTGCTTTAAATTTTTCGCACAAGAGAAAGGGACCTACAGTTTAACGCCGGATCCGAACGGCAAAGTTTGAGACATTGCTTTTTCATGGCTAGTTACTTCACAGCTGGCGCCACTAAGCTGGTGAAGGTGACCGTATGTGTAAAAGCTAGTTTCTAAAGAAAGAAAAAAAAACTTTTATTATTAGATGTTCAGAGGCGGGATCGAACCCACGACCTCCCGCCCAGCAGTCCAGCACACTAACCACTGGGCCACAGACGGTTTTGCCGTTAATGTTGGAAAATCCGATGAATCAGTGGGCATATTGCTCGATTAGGAACATAACTGGAAAATTGGCGCAGACCTCAAAGTTTTTCCAATGGGATATACTACTCACATGTGTTTTTTGTGCAAATGGGACAGTCCAGCACGCCACGAGCATTACGTTCGAAAAGAATGACCGGACTGAACGAAATATACAGTAAAGACAAAATTATACTGCCATTACTACATGTAAAACTGGGTTTGTTCAAAAAGTTTGTGAAGGCTCTACAAAAAGACACTGATGAGTTTGCATATCTGAAGAGTGTGTTCCCTAACCTATCCGAGGCAAAGATCAAAGAGGGTGTGTTTGTTGGGCCGCAAATTAAAAAACTTTTGGAGGACTCCCAATTCAAGTTAATGTTGTCCAAGGATGAGGAGGACGCATGGAATTCCGTTCCGTTCTGTTGTCACTTCATTTCTGCGAAATTTCAAAAGTGCTAACTATAAAGAATTCGTCGCATATTTAATAAGAAATTATGAGAAAATTGGTAAAGTATGTATATTATATTAAAATTTTCATTATATTCAAACTCTTCACATTGTATTGCAAACAGTATTAAAAATGTCGTTGAAAATTCATTTTTTGGATTCTCATTTCATTTCTTCCTAAAAAAAACCTCGGCGATGAGAGTGATGAGCATGATTAACGATTTTATCAGCCTATGAAGATTATGGAACATCGTAATCGAGGATTTTGGGATAAGGCCATGATGGTTGACTTTTGTTGGTTTCCCTTGCGAGGGGAAAACTGTGCACACTAACGGGGGAGCAAAACGGACTGTTCGGTTCAGCAGAAGATTCTCAATTAACGTAATTTACACATTGTTTGCCTTGCCTAAATAAACACCCTGTATACATAAACATAAGCATTTAAAATGTAAACATGCAAACGCCTACGCCGGCAGAGCTGCCCCCCTCTCGCTGTCAACTTACTCTCTCAAGCTGAAGCTATGGTTTGACTTGGTTCTAGCCGGCGTCTGCAAGTTAGTCTTTGCTATTCTCTTCCTACATACGGTTGCAGCGCGCTTGCTTTAATTGTTGTCACTCTGATCTTGCTGTTGGTTGGGCAAGGGAGCAAGCAATCGGCTTCAGCTCACCGCTACCAACATAGACATACAAACATCAACATACTTACAATAAAATTATATCGTTGTTGAAAGCCAGTTGTTTTACTCGGTGGAACAATCTTAGCTATCTTTAGCAATTATAGCTGCCAAAAAAGCTTGGTAGCTCAACACGGACCATAGACATTTTTAATACCACTTGAACGATAAAACTGAAATTGCTCAAGTTTTAGATAAATGCTAATAACTTCTACAATTTCCAACAGATTTCGATGTATGAACACTTTTTGAATTCGTTTTACATTAGGTTACATCATCCAAAAGAGAGAGATATTTAAAAAAAAAATTTTCTTAGTGAAAATAACGGTGTAATTTACTGTTTTTTTAAATTTTCGATAAAAATAAAACGAAATTCTCGATATCTTTTTAATTAGCAGCTCACCACAAATTTGGCAATAAAATAATGTATGAACGATTGAAAGATAATTTTATTAGCTCTAATTTGGTAATTGTACAATACTTATTCATAATTTATTTCATAATTGAGATATTTGAAATTAAGTGAGAGGTCTTTTTTCAAAAATGCTAAAAATGGTATATTGGGATAATTTAGAAATCTGTTCTACTGAGAAATTTTTAAGCTCCATATTCGAATTTTACGTCAGGAGTGACATCAAATTGTAGAGGATTAGAAAAAATTTAATTATTTGTAAACTTATGTAATCAGTGTCCATAATTTACAAGTGAATAGTTGAATATGCCATTTATATTTTTCCTTTTGCCCATATGACACTTGCCGATATTGGTTGCCAATATTGTGAAAGAAGAGTTGAGCTATAGACACCTTATCAAAAATTGTAACCAAAGCAAGCGAGAGGTGTATATGATAAATTGGCCCCTAATGTCAACTGCAAGCAGAGTGTCGGCAAAGCAGTTCTCGTATTGGCCGCCAATATTGTTCCCAGCGAAAACAATATTGGCCGTCAACACGCCGTGTGCTGTTAAACGCTTCTTATGATGCGAGTAGTTAAAGAATCCTGCATCGACAGTTATGTGTGACGACAACCAACACTTAATTATCTTTTTGTCTTATTTTCGCTAGCGTTGTCTCGTTTTTATTATTGGCCGATACACTCGGTCACCAATATTGGCAAGTGTCATATGGGCATTTCCACATTTCCGTGGTTTGACTTACACACCTGATCATATTAATAGATACACATCGGAATTTTTTAATTATAGATGGTTTTTTCCTACTTTTAGTGTTGACAACTTTTTAATTTTTCGTTTTTTGTTGTTGTCAATGTCTGGCCACACTGTGACAAAAAGTTGAAGGGGGGGCTGTCCCGTAAATCAAAGCTGTTCTATAAATTGCGAGTCCACCACACATTTCGCCTGATCATAATAATAGGTACAGCCTCCGTTTCTCACAAGTATCAAGTGAATAATTTTGTAATCAGTGATCTTTTGGTAACAAAAGGTAAATTAAGTATAGCTTCTGTCACTACAGAGAATTAAATAATTATTTTTTTAGGAAAAATGGGTCGAAATTCTCATTGTACTAAAGAAGAAGCTCGATTGGTTCTTAGTCTGAAAAATAAAGGCAAATCTTTCAGTCGCAAGCCAGCTCTCGTCGTGAACGGTCGCTTTTAGCAAACCTAAGCTTCAACTGCTCTTATCAGTGTTTTTTTTTTCATCCTCTTCTCCGTCTCTTCCGCCTACGCAGTCGGTTGCTGGCGCTTATCTTAAGCCCAATCTAACTGTTTGTGCGAAAAGAGAGAAAAAACTTAAAACCTCTGATAAAAAGTCTTTTTAAAGACTAAATATGGTTGAGGGCGACCCCTCGATCAACAAAATGCTAACGGGCCGGTTTTTCTGACCCCAAGCCAAGTTAAAACATTGAATTCACCTGGACCTAAGTACATAGTGATATCTCGTGCCAATGAAAATGAAAACAATTTAAGCTATCGCCATTTGCTGTTAAAAAAATCATTGACTTTAACTGTGGCGGCGAGGTCGACTCCTGCAAGAGATTGCGAAGTGGTGATTTACTCATAAGAACGAAAAACCTTCAACAAGCCTACAAGCTCCTAAAGATGACTCATTTCACGGACAACATGCCTGTTACCGTCTCTGAACATCTTTCTCTCAACTACAGCAAGGGAGTTGTCTACTCCAATGATCTGCGAGACGTACCTGAAAATGAGATTCAATCCGAGCTGGAAACCCAAAATGTCACTCTGGTTAAGAAAATAATGAAAAAGGTAAATGGAAACCTGAACGAAACTGGACTACATATCCTCACATTCGCCTCAACAACTCTTCCTAACCACATCATGATCGGGTATGAGAAAACAAGCGTTCGTCAGTACATCCCAACTCCACTACGCTGCAACAATTGCTTGCGATTTGGACATACGTTCAAAGTGTGCAAAAGCGAGAAAACTTGCCATAACTGCGGCTCCCAGCACCACGTAAACGAGGAGGAAAACGAAATTTGCACAAACAACATTGGATGCATCAACTGCAGTATAAACAAACTGCCCAATAATTCCAAAAAAAATGTCCAGTTTACCTGAAACAACAAGAAATCATCGCCATCAAAACGATTCACAAGATAGACAACAAAGCAGCATACGAAATGTATAACCACAACCATCAACTTGGTCACCAAACTTTTGCAACCATAGCTAAGATGCCCACTCCACTCACCAGCACAACTAAGACGGCTCCAGCCAACAACACAACAACCAAGATGAGCCAACCCGAAACCCAGTCTAAGCCAACAATCAAATCTAACCCCAACACTGCCGCCCGCAGTATACTTAACTATGACGACCTGGAGGACCTTGCAGCAACCACTCAACCCAGCACCTCCGTAACCGCTAAGTTAAGCCAGAATCTAATCAACAAACAAAAAGTACAAATACTACCCCGTACGACCTCAAGAAAAGCAATAAGACAACTAAAATCAAATGCTAAAAAAACCAAAATTAACACCATAGCAGGAATTGAAGACAGTTCCGACAACATGGAATACGATTAAAATGCACCCAACTCCAAAATTTGTCCCCAGTTGGCTGACTGAGGAGCATCATCTTTCCAAACTTTTTGAAAAGATCGGTCCCTTAGTCAGTCAGCCGGGGACAACACGATATTTACAACCTACAGTTCACTGTAGTAAATCTCACTCTGTATATACTGACTCTCTTTATCTTTAACTCAATTATTTAACCATGCCTCTTAATTTAATACAGTGGAACATTCGCGGCTACTCTTATAATCATAAAAAAACATTCACCCCAAATTATATCTCTACAAGAAACTCACCTACAACCATATACCCCATTCCCAATACCAGTGACTTATAACATTATAATAAACACACCTAAAAATAGCTTTGGAGGAACAGCCCTGCTCATACACAAATCAGTCCAATCAACAGAGTTCAGAGTTAATGACGAGATTGAAGCAGTTGCGGCTGAAATACGCTCTGAATCAAAGTTTACAATATTATCGGTGTACATACCACCAAACAAGTCGTTAAGCACAACAAACCTAGATAATCTATTTGCACTCCGAAATAGAACAGCACTTATTACAGGTGACCTTAACAGCGGGCACCCCACATGGGGCTCACCCAAGTTAAATAGGAGAAGCAACATACTACACAGACACATCACACAAAACAACTGGACCCTTCTTAACGACAAATCACCAACTCATTTTACCACACACAACACATTCACACACATAGACCTGTCGTTTTGCACACCTGACATTCTCCCAAATGTATCTTGGAAACGGACTGACCACCTGTGCTGTAGCGACCACTACCCAATCATCATGTCGCTTTACCAAAAGTATCAACCATTTAAGAAACTAAGAAGCCATTTTAAATTAGCCAAAGCAAACTGGGAACTATACGAAAAATCTGTCAGTATTATAAACACCAGTGTCCCCATAGCAGGCGAGGTCAACAAAGAGGCTGCGAACCTTAACTAAATAATACTACAGAGCGCCCACAGAGCTATCCCAAAAACGTCTCTTAAAGAACAACCACGAAATGTTCCATGGTGGAACAAAACTTTAGAGACTCTTAAAAAAGAGAAAAATAAAATGTGGAACAAACTAACCAGAAACATAACACAAGAAAACATCATAAATTTCAGAAAAGCAAATGCAATCTTCAGACGTGAACTCAGAAAGTATAAAAAAGCAGCAACACTAGAATTCACGTCACAAATCCAATGAAATCGATCCATGCAATATGGAACCCTCACACGAAAAATATCAGCTCTGATCACAATACTATAGCCAACACTTTCGCACAATTCTGGTCGGAAGCATCTAACAACAAAAATTTCTCACAAACCTTTGTTTCCAACAAATTAAGCTCCTCCCACCTGCAGTTAGATTACACTCCAAGCCAATCAGCTGAGAAAATTAAAACTAATATCCGCACTATCGAATTGTTAAGCTGTCTTAATGCTTTAAAAGGTCATACTCCGGGGTACGACAGAATTTCATATCCGATGATACAACACGCGATACCAACTCTCCAAAATAGGTTAATAGTTCATTTTAACAATATATTCAACACAAAAATACTACAGCAGTATAAAACCAGTCTAGTAATCCCAATAAATAAGCCTAACACCGACAAAACTAAACCAGACTCTTACCGTCTAATTTCACTTAATCAATGCATCTCCAAAGTAATGAATAAAATTATCGCAGAACGGTTATGGTGGTTTGTACAGGACAACAACCTCCTCTCCAGAAGCCAATTTGGCTTCAAGAAACACAAATCAGTTCCAGATTGTCTACTATACGCAGATCATTTGATAACTGACTCTCTTGGCAAAAATCGATGTATAGGATTATACACCTTTAAGTGAGCACGGTTGTAAGTTTGAATTTGTACTGACTCACTCTGGCGAATGAGTTTCTTTTTATTAAGATATTTTCCTTAACTATATTCTTATCTAACAATGTGTGTGTAAAACACAAAGATGTGTATAAATTTCCTGCGTTGGCCACAAGGGTGGTTTTTTCTCACACAATACATGCGTATGTGATAGGAATGCATATTGTCCCACTGTGAGGAATGGTTATTCCCCACAAGCAGCAGGGCATAGTGGAAGGGGAAAGACGGCGAGCGAAAGGGGAAGTGCGGCGAATTCGCCTCAGCAAAGGGGAATCAAGGCGGATTCAGAGCAAAGGGGAAATGAATGGAAGGCCATGGAAGCAGCAGCACGATGGACGGCGGACGGCGCAGTGACAAATCGAAGGATCCGTTAAATTGGAGCAAAAGGATAGCTGTCGCAGTCGCACCAACGCGATGAAGCGGCAATATCACTGGCCGAAGCCAGAATACGCTGTTGCTAGGCAGAGGAAAGTGCCGTATGGAAGGTTTTGGAGTCTCGAATGTTCTAGAAGCAGACAAGGAGACATCAGGAGACAGCCCAGGAGGGCTATATAAGGCGTCGCTGGCGGCATAGGAGGCGGTCAGTGTGAAACGAGGATTAAGCGAGTGCGGAACGTATCGATAAAGTTGAAGTGCGGCAAATCGTAGTACCCAAGAGTACTAAAGACGTGGAATTGAGTGCGGAATCCTAAAACAGGATACGGAATAGTCCTTGTGCAAGGACTTCGGCAGGATAAGGCAGGTCCTGGTGCAACTACCAGGTCTCGAGTAGTGAAAAGGAAGCTGAGTGCAAGTAGAGCCTGCGAGTCGAACGTTGATTCGACGTGGAAGGCGAATCTACTATCCAGCGCATCCTTTTTAGTCCTTGAAGGACACCAGTAGGGCAGTACGTAGGAGGTTGAGCGTAATAGGCGAGCCAGCGAGTCAAGCGATCGCTTAGGCGTGCACGGCGTGTCCTTAGCCAACGAAATCCTGCGATAACGGCGATCAGCCGGATAGGAGGCGTACCTTGCGGCTTGGCAAGGATACCTCAGATAGGCATAAACAATTGTGAACTAAGCTAAGTGATTACGAGAGAAAGTGAATAATAAAGTGAACCGCGTCGCTGGTGCATAATAGAATAAAGAATCAGAACTGTCTTATTATTGCAAGTCCAATATAAATTTGTTGAAACGATCCTCGACAACCCTGAGCATAGCCTGCATTGGTTTTCGGGTCAAAAGGACTCGTTACAACTCGCGCCCAACGTGGTCTTGTCAATAATAAGTCAAAAAGGGTTCTAATAAAAACAAAAAGTGCAAAATGGGGAGATCCTGGATATATTACCTCAAAAAGGAAGACCTAATTCAGCACGCAGAAGAATTCGGCATCGAATTAACCGGCAACATGGACAACATGAGGAAACAATTCGGAGAATGGATAAGCAACAACGAAACGGACCCGGAATGGAGGGATAAGATTCTAACTATGGCGGAAGTAGTAAGTCACCGTTACCAAAACCTGTGTTAGGATTGATACCACCCAAGACAGACACAAACCTAGAAGAGCTCTCAATTCCGTTTATGTCAGGGACAATGCCAGTAGCTGGAGGGACAAATCAAGACAAAACTAAAAAAATACCCAAGACTCCAATCGTTGACACAAGCGAGTACGCAAAAGTTGCCAAACAAGTTAGGGAATGGGCTTTCAGGTTCGACGGAATTGCAAAACCTCTGGAGTTTTTAGAGCAGGTGGAGTGGTCGGCAAAAATGTATGGCCTCAACCTCGACATGATACCACGGGCCATGCCGGAATTACTCAAAGACAAGGCACTAAATTGGTATCTGGCAAACCACAAGAACTGGAAAAAATGGAAAGAGTTTGAAGAGAGTTTCAAGGCATTTTTTCTACCGCGAGGCTATTTTGGCAAACTAGCCGAAAAAGTTCGCCAAAGAAAGCAACATTGGAACGAAGCATTTAAAGACTATATGTTAGAAATGCAAACTCTAATGAGACCGTTACAATGTAACGAAACTGAGCAACTGGAAATAATCGGAGAAAATTGTACACCGGATCTGAGAGCGTTTGTAACGTTTGGAATGTCTGATGCAATTGGCAGACGAATTCGAAGCACTGGAAAGGGACAGGGAGATATTTAGGCAAGAGAGTCACGCAGAACGGGCCAGATCACTACCCATGGCAGCCCCAAGGAGATCAATGGGAGAAGATATATGCAGCAGATGTCAAGATCATGACAGACATACCGCTAACAGAGGCTCCCAAGCCCAACAACGCGCTGGTCCCGAACAAGTTGGAAATGGAAACTTCGTGCAAAACCCAACACAGGCGTGCCGCAGATGTGGACAATCAGGACATTGGGCGTGAGAATGCTCCAATCGTAGACTGATATTCTGCTGGCAGTGTGGTAGGGTGGGGGTGAGAACATGGGAGTGCTGTCGGCAATCGGGAAATGCTCAGCGACCTCAGCCTCCGAGGGGCGAGCAGAGGTCGCCCGAGTCTGCCTCTCAACATTAATCGGAAGCTTGCAAGAAGAAGAAAACCAGTTGTCGGCGTGGGTGTTGATTGGGGAGAGAAAATAAAGGCCACAACGACACGGGGGCTACCGGAAGCTTCGTGAGTCAGGAGTTATGCGACAAGTTGGAGGCAGTGGGCACAAGAAGACCCACAAAGAAGCAAGTACGATTGGCAGACGGTAGAAACGCAGAAATCGGGACGCAATTAAGCGTAACAATTTCATTCGGAAATCAACGTACAACCATCGACTTGATGATTTTACCAGGCGTAATCGATCATCTGGTATTAGGCTGGAATTTCTTGCAAGGAGTAGGAGCAGAGCTGACATGCGCAGGACATAGAGTGGTCATACCTGAAAGAGCTGAAAGAGGCGTGTTATATAAGCAGTCTAGATTTGAAAGACGGATATTGGCAGATACCGTTGGAGGAAAGTAGTAGACCAATGACGGCGTTTACTGTTCCAGGAAAAGGCTTATTCCAATGGAAAGTGATGCCATTCGGATTACACTCCGCATCCGCAACATTCCAGAGAGCACTCGACCAAGTAATCGGCCCGGAAATGATGCCACACGCATTCGCATACCAGGATGACATCATAGTGATAGGTCGAACTCTGGAGGAACATATGGCAAACTTGAAAGAAGTATTCCGACGTTTGAAAAGGGCGAATCTCTGGATAAATGCTGACAAATGTCAATTTTTTAGAAAGGAATTGCAGTATTTGGGGCATCGGATAACAGGACAAGGTATATGCACGGATCCAGAAAAGGTGGCAGCGATCGCCGAACTAAAACCACCGGCCAACGTGAAGGAACTACGGCAATACCTAGGCGTCGCTTCGTTGTATAGAAGATATGTACCAGATTTCGCAACAATGGTTCAACCATTACATTCTTTACTGAAGAAAAAGGTCAAATGGGTATGGACTGATGAGCACCAAAAGGCATTCGACCTAGTCAAGAATAAGCTAACGGCAGATCCGGTCCTGACATGTCCTGATTTTGAACGAATGTTCATACTTCAGACAGATGCGAGTGACTATGGTAACGGGACCGTTCTAACCCAAGAAACAGAAGAGGGCGAAAAGGTCATATCATACTCAAGCAGAACACTAAATCAGGCAGAGAAAAACTATTCTGCCACAGAGAAAGAATGCTTGGCAATAGTTTGGGCTGTCAGACGGTTAAAGCCATACTTAGAAGGATACCATTTTAGGGTAGTCACCGATCATATGGCTCTAAAATGGCTCAACAGCATAGAGAGTCCTTCAGGCAGAATAGCCAGATGGGCGTTAGAGTTGCAACAATATGATTTCGAAATCGCGTATCGAAAGGGTCAATTGAACGTTGTAGCGGATGCGCTATCAAGACAACCGCTAGAAACGTGTAGAAGAGCCAAAGGAATAGAACCAGAAGAGAGTTATAACGACAACTGCGAATGGATAAAGGAAATGACGATAAAGGTACAAAACAATCCCCAAAAATTCCCTGATTATATGGCAGAAGGTGGAAATTTGTACCGTCATATCCCCCATAGGGCTGGGAACGAAGACGTAGTTTCGTGGAAACTATGTGTTCCCACAGGGTCAAGAGGAAGAGTCCTAAAAGAAAATCATGACTCGGCGGCGGCTGGGCACACAGGATCAAGAAGAACTATAGCAAGAATAGCGGCAAGATATTATTGGACGTGCCAAAAGTACAAGCCAAGCCAACTACAAGCAGCAGGCAAAATGCTTACTCAGGTCCCCGAGGAACCATGGGCGACGGTATGCGCAGATTTTGTTGGTCCTCTCCCACGATCTAAACACGGAAATACCATGCTTCTAGTTCTCATAGATCGGTTTTCGAAATGGACAGAACTGATCCCGATGAGAAAAGCAACAGCGGAATCATTAAAGAAGGCGTTCAGAGAAAGGATTCTGTCAAGATTTGGGGTGCCAAAGGTTGTGATTACAGATAATGGAGTCCAATTCACTAGTCGAATTTTTAAAAGATTCCTAGAGGACATCTGAGCAAAACAGCAGTTCACAGCTCCATACACCCCACAAGAAAATCCAACAGAGCGAGCGAATAGAACCGTTAAAACAATGATTGCACAATTCGCGTGAGAAGACCAAAGAACATGGGACGAGAAATGGCCAGAGATAATGTTAGCCGTAAACTCGAGTGTAACTGAGTCTACTGGATACTCACCAACCTTCATTACATAGGGAAGAGAACCACGTCTTCCGAAAGCCCTATACGATGAAGTAACACTAGGAATCGGACAAGAAACGCAAAATCCGAATGAAAACGCGACAAAATTGCGAGAATTATTCGAGGTAATTAGAAGGAACCTAGAAAAGGCGGCCCAGGATCAAGCGAGATACTACAATCTGAGACGACGCCCATGGAAGCCGGAAATAGGACAAATAGTATGGGTTAAAGAGCACAACCTGTCAAAGGCAGTGGAAGGATTTGCTGCAAAGCTAGCACCCAGGTATGGGGGACCTTATGTGATCATCGGATTCACATCACCAGTAATCTGCAAGCTGAGGCATAAGAAGGACCAGAGAGAACGTACGGCTCATGTGAGTGAGTTAAAACCACAGGCCGAGGAGATTCAGAACGAATGATTGACGATTGTCAATGATAAAGGTTCACTACAACAAAAGATAAACTGCTGGTTTCAGTCAAAAGGGAGAAAACTGATGAGTTTCAGGTAAAACGGAGAAGAGCTGATGGTTTCAGTTCGAAGTTATAATAAAACTGATGATTTTTCAGTCAGAAGGTCCAGCTTATTGGCAACAACAAGTGATATTCAATTATACGGCCAATAATAATAAGTAAAAACTGATGATTTCAGTAAAATAACGATACAACTGGCGATTTCAGTCAGTAGGTCCACCCTAATGCACCCTAATGGAGAAAACTGACGATTTCAGTTATAAGGTACACCCTACAGATAATGCCAAGAAGTTTTTATAAAATGCATAGAACATAGGATTTTCAGAATAAGGTCCATCCTAAAATGTACCCCTTACTGGTTGATATGCAGCGAAACGCGGCGAATTAACCAAGAAGGGGAAATGAAAGGGGCATGCATGAGGGAAAGAGATAGACAGAGAAGGATGGCAATGCAACCAACTCCAGTTAGGATTACTCTCTGGCTAAGATTCCATGATGGCCGTCGTAATCCTAACGGGGATAGCCAAAGCTTCGAAGGCCTATATAAGATGCCTCAAAATCTCCAGTAGGCCTTTCAATATCAACAAGCAGAGAAGAATGGAACCGAGCATCAAAGTAAAGCCAATGATGGTACTGGGATTCGCTGGACGAGGACGGAGAGTCTTACCGGAGGGGCAGAGACGGCTAGCCGATGGCAGACGGCGTCTGCCGTTCGCCGGTGTGGGTCGAACCCGTCGTCCCCTAAGGAGTCCATCCCCGGTGCTCCAACTTTTGGCATCACCACTGGTGTCAGAGGCGGAGGAGGAAGTCCCGTCACCCAGTCCATCCCCAAGGCGAATGGGATGCTGGAGCACTGAAGAGGACAGCGACGCAGAGGGTCAGGGGATAGACTGGGAAGTGGAGCTGGGTGTGGCAGAGCCATACCAGGGTATGGATGCAGGAGGGGAGTCGCCCTACCAACCCGATCGGAGCCCGTCGCCAGTGTGGGTCCCTGCACGCCCGCCAACGCCAAGGCCGGAGCCGGAGACGGTAATAATCTCCGACTCTGATGATGAGGCACCAGGACCTGAGCCGGAGGCGAAACCCGAGGGTCTCGGAGGTTGGGTCCCGCCCAATAGGTCGCAGTGGCACACCACCACTAAAATAAATGGGTGGAGGATCCACCAGGTGACGACAACGGTCACCTGGTCAGAGCGTGTCCAGGAGGAGACGGCAGGGGCGAACGCTCGGGACCCGAGAGGGAAGCGTGCCCAAGAACCGGCAGACAACCAACCACCAACGGAGGCCGAAGCAGAAGGGGGCAAAGGAGAGGAGAATGGGGAGTGCAGTGCGGCCAGGCACTTGGAAGAGGCACCGGAGGAGCAGCCAAGAAGGCCGCAACTCAAGCGGCAACAATCGTGCCCAGGACCACAGGGCGAGCACCCTCGGCCCAAATTCAATAGGCAGACGTCATGGCCAGGGAAAGGGGAGGAGCCTAAGAGCCCGCCGGATGAGCCGACACCCAGTACGTGGCAGAGATGGCGGTCGTTGAGGCTGGAGGAGTGGCCACGCGAGGCGCTACGAGTGCTGCTGGATAGGAAGCACGGGCCCCAGAAGAGGTGGTCCCATATCCTATGGATAGGGGCTACAAGGTACCGGATCAAGGTACGAGGAGGCACAGGTGAGGTGTGGGTGGAGGCAGGGCCTCAATAACAAATAATAAAAAAAACAAAGAAAATAAAAATAAACAAAATTCCCCACAATGAAAAGTAAAAAAAGGTCAATTTATTGCTGGCAAAACACATAGACACAGGGGACACACAAACATACACGAACAGGCATTGGAGACACACAGATCGGGAAGGGTGGGAAAAGCAAAGGGAAACAAACACACATACACGAACATGCACGGGAGACACACGGACTATTAAGGGTGGAAAAGGCAAAAGCCACACACATATACAAACGCGAGACAGGGCGAACAAAATGATCTCGCGAACACGGAACACACAGCGACACCAACAAGAAGGGGTGGGTGAACGCACACACACAAGCACGACATGAGTTGTACATAAAACTGAGAAAAAAAAACACACACACAGATTACAGCAGTCTTCAAAAAAAAAAAAAATTTTAGGCAGGGCATGGGCACGCAGGCTGTCCCTCACAGGGGCATGGATACGGAGGGGGCATTGTCGGCGGCAGCGCAGCCGCAGTCGACAGAGGGTCACACCTGTTGAAAGAAAGGAGAAAGGGGGGATATGAAAAAGAAAGGAACATAAAAATAGAAGAAAGTTCTTACCTGGTCCAGAAATCCATGTGCAGTCGGAGATGGGAGATCAGCGATTGGCTGATGATCGATTGTTATCGAGCTCAGGTGACGAGTAACGATGGGTACTAGTCATCGGGGCAATTGAGATGAGAGTCAGGCCGATAGGCGAGTAATCGATATATCGGAAACTAAAGCGTATAATTGGGGCGGGAAATTCAAAGGGGACAATGTAAGCGGAAATGGGACATTTCCGCTACCCGAAGAAAGAGGGGAGTGTGAGGAATGGTTATTCCCCACAAGCAGCAGGGCATAGTGGAAGGGGAAAGACGGCGAGCGAAAGTGAAGTGCGGCGAATTCGCCTCAGCAAAGGGGAATCAAGGCGGATCAGAGCAAAGGGGAAATGAATGGGAGGCCATGGAAGCAGCAGCACGATGGACGGCGGACGGCGCAGTGACAAATCGAAGGATCCGTTAAATTGGAGCAAAAGGATAGCTGTCGCAGTCGCACCAACGCGATGAAGCGGCAATATCACTGGCCGAAGCCAGAATACGCTGTTGCTAGGCAGAGGAAAGTGGTTTTGGAGTCTCGAATGTTCTAGAAGCAGATAAGGAGACATCAGGAGACAGCCCAGGAGGGCTATATAAGGCGTCGCTGGCGGCATAGGAGGCGGTCAGTGTAAAACGAGGATTAAGCGAGTGCGGAACGTATCGATAAAGTTGAAGTGCGGCAAATCGTAGTACCCAAGAGTACTAAAGACGTGGAATCGAGTGCGGAATCCTTAAACAGGATACGGAATCGTCCTTGTGCAAGGACTTCGGCAGGATAAGGCAGGTCCTGGTGCAACTACCAGGTCTCGAGTAGTGAAAAGGAAGCTGAGTGCAAGTAGAGCCTGCGAGTCGAACGTTGATTCGACGTGGAAGGCGAATCTACTATCCAGCTCATCCTTTGTAGTCCTTGAAGGACACCAGTAGGGCAGTACGTAGGAGGTTGAGCGTAATAGGCGAGCCTGCGAGTCAAGCGATCGCTTAGGCGTGCACGGCGTGTCCTTAGCCAACGAAATCCTGCGATAACGGCGATCAGCCGGATAGGAGGCGTACCTTGCGGCTTGGCAAGGATACCTCAGCACCGCGTCGCTGGTGCATAATAGAATAAAGAATCAGAACTGTCTTATTATTGCAAGTCCAATATAAATTTGTTGGAACGATCCTCGACAACCCTGAGCATAGCCTGCATTGGTTTTCGGGTCAAAAGGACTCGTTACACCACACATCGCCCGTCAAGTGGTTCAACGACTGCTCGACCCTTTGAAGTGGTGACTCAGCTATTCTGTTGCTAGCGATCCTCGATTGTGTCGCTATTAATATTAATTTTTGTATTTATCTGGCGACCTTTCTAATTTTTAATTAGTGAGTTCTAGCTGGCTCTAGGTCCGAAAAAGTTGTGTTTGTTCACAACTGAAAACAACTTATGCATTATTGTACACCAAAAATGAGCTGGTTGCCTATACGGTACCGTTTCATCATTCTTCCGAATGAATCTTCAGTAGGCTTATCGCTGGAGAAAAAATCACTTCAGCTGCCTTTCCATACAATCAATGTTTTAATCAGTTGGGAACCTCAAAAAACAATGAAAGTAAAAATAGGACAAGCTTCCATGTTTTCAACTTTTGGTGTACATAAGCTTAAGCTTAAGCTCAAAGTTCTAAGTCCAAAAGCTACAGCTTTTGAGAGAGCTTAGAACTGGCCGTTAATTTTGAATGCAAGCATTCAAAAAAGCGTTTGCGTTTGCGTGCCGTCTCTTATATAGAGTTTGTATTTATCTGGCGACCTTTCTAATTTTTAATTAGTGAGTTCTAGCTGGCTCTAGGTCCGAAAAAGTTGTGTTTGTTCACAACTTAAAACAACTTATGCATTATTGTACACCAAAAATGAGCTGGTTGCCTATACGGTACCGTTTCATCATTCTCCCGAATGAATCTTCAGTAGGCTTATCGCTGGAGAAAACATCACTTCAGCTGCCTTTCCATACAATCAATGTTTTAATCAGTTGGGAACCTCAAAAAACAATGAAAGTAAAAATAGGACAAGCTTCCATGTTTTCAACTTTTTGGTGTACATAAGCTTAAGCTTAAGCTCAAAGTTCTAAGTCCAAAAGCTACAGCTTTTGAGAGAGCTTAGTACTGGCCGTTAATTTTGAATGCAAGCATTCAAAAAAGCGTTTGCGTTTGCGTGCCGTCTCTTATATAGAGTTTGTATTTATCTGGCGACCTTTCTAATTTTTAATTAGTGAGTTCTAGCTGGCTCTAGGTCCGAAAAAGTTGTGTTTGTTCACAACTGAAAACAACTTATGCATTATTTCAGTTTTCAGTTGTGAAAAAAACACAACTTTTTCGGACCTAGAGCCAGCTAGAACTCACTAATTAAAAATTAGAAAGGTCGCCAGATAAATACAAACTCTATATAAGAGACGGCACGCTCTCTTGTTTTGTAAACGAAACTAACAAAAGTTTCAAGAAACAACGCAAACGCTTTTTTGAATGCTTGCATTCAAAATTAACGGCCAGTTCTAAGCTCTCTCAAAAGCTGTAGCTTTTGGACTTAGAACTTTGAGCTTAAGCTTAAGCTTATGTACACCAAAAGTTGAAAACATGGAAGCTTGTCCTATTTTTACTTTCATTGTTTTTTGAGGTTCCCAACTGATTAAAACATTGATTGTATGGAAAGGCAGCTGAAGTGATTTTTTCTCCAGCGATAAGCCTACTGAAGATTCATTCGGAAGAATGATGAAACGGTACCGTATAGGCAACCAGCTCATTTTTGGTGTACAATAATGCATAAGTTGTTTTCAGTTGTGAACAAACACAACTTTTTCGGACCTAGAGCCAGCTAGAACTCACTAATTATTAATATTAATGCTAGAAAAAGTGACATATTTATGACAGGCTGAGATTACTAAATATGAGATTAAGACTACGTGTGGGCCGAGTTGAATATCATGTTAAAGTATTAACATTCTTCGGGGGCCAAAATGCGACAGCCACTCATCCAGTAGTGGTCTTCCAGTATATGACTTCCAACTCAACATTAGGATCGTGGTCGAGTTCCATGTTCAATTTGCAAACAAACGACATGTATCAATCGTCTCCCTTGATTTTTCCAAGGCGTTTGACAGGATTGGCTTACATGCCATTTTGGATCAACTAAGAGAATGGAAACTTGGTCCTAAAATCATCAAATACGTTTTCAATTTCATGACCCAACGTAAATGCATAATAAAAATAGGTTCGCAATCATCAAATGTGGTCCCCATAAAAAACGGGGTACCGCAGGGCTCCCCGTTATCCGTTGTTTTATTCCTAATTGCCTATGACAAATTGGCTAGGATAATAGAAAACCAAAGATTTTTAAATTATTATTAACTTTATTTTATTTAATATCCCAATGACACAAGGCATAGTGCTTATAAATGATGTCATCGGTCACAATAGGTGTTTACAAAAAAAAATAGTAGCAATAATAGTAATATTAATAGTAAAAATAATAGCAGTAATTAAGACTAACAATGATCATTATGTTTAATATTTTTAATTTTTAATTTGGATAGAGAAAATTAAATTAGACTAGGTTGAACTAGAGATAGATTAAATTAAGTTGAACTAGAGTTAGAATGTGCCTTTAGATAGTCGGATAATTTAAGTTTGAAATGCGTTGCGCTCCTTATGCTCTTAATGTAATGTGGTAGGTCATTCCAATAGCAAACTGCCTGAATAAAAAACTGTTTTTTACAACTAGCGAGTTTAACCCTCTTACAAACTATGTTGTTGGTTCTTCTCGATGACACAAGTTGCACATTATCATATAAATACTTAGGCTCTCTAGTTGTCAAAATCTTATGCAGCAGTAATAATGTTCTCAGTCTAATCCAGTCTTCTAGGTTTAAGTCAAAAATTTTATTAGCATATCTAGTTATATGATCTCTTCGATCACGGTTAAATGCATATCTTGCAATTGAATTGAATGCCACTTGTAGTTTCTGCATGCTGCCAGCATCAGAGGAACCAAAAATTTCTATTCCATAAAAAAGGGTTGGAATTAGGTATGATTTTGCAACTAGAAGCCTAAAATTAAGAGGGATGAGTTTTTGCATGATAGACAGCTGTCGTATAATTCCGTATATTTTTCCAGTTGCTTGTGCAATATGGTTGGACCACGTAAGAGCCGTGTTGAAATGGATACCAAGGTTTTTGGCTTGTTCAGCATATGTAATTGCAGTGATTAAAAAATCTAAAAACCTAACAAAAAACTTAGATCAACTGTTCGAAAACATACGTAACTGGGGCGATTACTCAGGATCTAAGCTATCCGTTGACAAATGCAAACACATTCATATCTGCAATAAACGACAATGTCATTGCCAAGTCACATCAAACAACACTGTCATTCATTCGGTTAGCTCGTTGAAAGTTCTTGGAGTCACCATTAACAAAAAGTATAAATGGAACGACCACATAAAGGAGCTACTTAACTCTTATCAAAAAAACTTAATGTAATTAAATGTCTTGGGAGTCCCAAATTTAACTGCAATACAGTGACTCTTCTTTCAGTTCTAAACGCTCTCATTATCTCAAAGGTTGATTACGCTCTCTTTCTTTACGGTCGCGCCCCGATATCAATTCTGAACAAGGTTAAAGTTGTAGTAAATGCAGCAATAAGATCAGCTCTTGGTGCCTTTCGCACGACATCAACCAAAAATCTGTTGTACGAAGCTAGTATTTCTCCCATAGAACTCAGACATTATTTCCTAAAATCCAAAATGTATAAAATTCTGCTTAACTCTAACGACACACCTATCGCGAAGATACTTAATAAGAATGTTTTGAAAAAACGTAAGCGGACCAATTCAACTTTAGGCTGGGTAACAAAATTCAGCAAAGATCAAAATATTCCAATAAGACCTCTGAAAGTGGGTAAATTGTCACCCTCTTGGCTCTTCAATAAAAATCAAATAGACCTCTCATTAAGAAAATACGCCAAAAACAATACGAATCCCATAATATACCGACAAGCCTTTCATAGTATCAAAGAGTCAAATACAAATCGTCAATTCATATATACAGATGGATCCGCATCACACAACACTATTACATATGCCATTACCACAGAAACATCTGTACTAAAATATGGCCTTCTTCCAGAGTACTCATCGGTCCTATCGGCCGAAATTATTGCCATTTATGAGGCGGTGAAATTAGTCAGCAAATCTCGCGGCAGATATACAGGGTTGCCCATATTCGAAGGACCCATCTGGCAACGCCATAACTTTTGACAGAGATGTCAGATCGCTTAATGACATACCGCGTTTGAAGCGTCAGTCCAAGCAGATTTTTACCATGGAACAATACACGCCACGCGAGCGCTCTGAAATAGTTGAAATTTACATTCAACAGAACAAGTCAATTGTGAAAACTCAACGTGCTTTTAAAAAATTTAAAAATGTGACCGAAATGTGTGAAATGGGACCGTAAATAAGCAAAATTGCCGTATTTACGCCACTGAAAATCCTCAGGAGATTCAAGAAGTGCCTCTTCATGACGAAAAAGTCACAGTTTGGTGCGGCGTTAGTGCGAAAACGGTCATTGGGCCGTTTTTCTTCCAAAATGAAAATGGCCATGCTGTTACCATCAACCAGGAGCGTTATCGCGATATGATGACCAATTTTGTGATGCCAATTATTCGTCGAAAGCGTATGAGGCAGTTCTGGTTTCAACATGACGGCGCTCCACCGCACACAAGTCGCATAACAATCGATTTTCTGAAGAAATTGTTTCCGGGCCGTTTGATGTCGAAAAGTGGTGATTTGGACTGGCCACCGCGTTCGCCCGATTTGACGCCGCCTGACTTCTTCTTGTGGGGATATTTGAAGTCAAAGGTTTACGTTAACAAGCCAAGGACCGTAGAAGAGCTCAAGGACAACATTCGTGAAGAAATAGCCGCTATTCCGGCCGAAATGTTGGCGAAATCGATGGAAAATGCTGCAAAAAGGGCACAATACGCCATCAACGCCAGAGGCGGCCATTTGAGAGATATCATATTCAAAAACTGATGTAAACAAATCTACTTGGAACAAATTAAATGATTAAGATTGCCAACCGCCATCGAATATGGGCAACCCTGTACTATTTGTTCAGACTACCTCTCAGCTCTGGATGCGATCTCAAACAGTAACAACAGCGATTATTACCCCAGCGCAATAAGAAGCGATCTTGCTAAACATTATAACAAAATAAAATTAATGTGGGTCCCTGGACATACAAACATAAAAGGCAATGAAACTGCTGACGCAGCAGCCAAGTTCGCCCAATCTATTCCACTTATCTGTACTAACAATTATAACAAAAAAGACATAGATCACTTCCTTAAAAAAATTTTACTGAAGAGCAAAATAGAAGAGTGCAACCTTACCTCAACCTGGTACCGTTCAGTTACCCCTCAAACACTATCCCCCTTACATTCCCAAAAAACTCTAAGTTGACACGACTAGACCAAATTAAAATAACACGACTGAGACTTGGACATACCAAACTAACCCATGGGCATTACCTGGACAAAAACATAACAAACCAATGCCAATTATGCCAAGAACCACAGGCCACAAACATAGAGCATATTCTTACATCCTGCCCCGCTCTGCGTCCATCCAGAAACAATTCTTAAAAACTCTAATCCAATCCCACTTCTACTCAACTTAAATGAAAACAATGCACAAACAATTATAAAATTTCTAAAACATGCTAATATTTATAACAAACTATAAGCTTCATCATAATCTTATTTTTCTCAATCATTTCTTGTAATATATATTAAAATAAAGCCATATATTTATAATTATTAATTTAGTTTTAAGTATATACATACTCATGCAACCTACTTAAATCACAGTAATCCACTAGATGTAAGAAAAATCTAAATTTAAAGTAGCCTGAGGCCATAGCAGCCAGCGCTACATCCTCACTATTAGATCTAAGTTAACTTAGTTCTAGTAGAGCTAATAAAAAAATAAATAAAGGCAAATCTTTACGAACCATCGCCAAATTAATGAACGAGTCTCATAACTTTGTTAAAAATGCATTAGAAAGAAAGCAAAGACAGGAAACCCGTGGAAGGCCACAAAAAACAACAGAAACGCTTGACCACTACATAGTATCTTTGAGCAAGGACCCATTTAAGTCATCGAAGACTATTGCAGCCGAAATTGGGAAATCAGTTAGTGCTCCAACTATCCGAAGACGACTACAAGATGCCAACCTACCAGGAAGAATTGCCAGAAAAGTCACCATGAGGCAAACTTTTGCAAGGGACCACAAAGACTGGGTAGGATGCACCGGGGAGAAAAAATGGAGAAATGAAACCAAGATTAATTTGTTTGGGAATGACTGTGAAAGGAATGTTCGACGTCCTAATGGAAAGGAATTCCATCCACGGTTTAAAAAAAAAACAGTCAAACATGGAGGTGGCAATATAATGGTATGGGGTTGCCTATACTGGTACGGCGTAGGTCCAAATAATCAGACTACGAACAAAATGAATGCTGAAGAGTACAAATCCATATTGGAAACAGTTATGGTACCTATGCTGAGGAAAATATTTATTTTATTTATTTATTTATAGTTTAACAATGTTCCGTCTAACTTTAAGAGGGCCTACTTAGGAACGACAATAAATTATTTTTTACTACAAAAAAGGAGGATTGAGATGATAAAATATGGTAATGCAAGTTATAGTTTAAACAAAGGCTTCGGAAGGGTTCGTGATGACCGTAGTTTGTTAGGCAAGGCTGTAGATAAATAGGATAAAAGTTTCTAGTTGTGGGACTGCAAGACTTATATTAGATAACAAAGCGATAGAGTCGATATCTCCTGACAGGAGTTTATGAGAAAAAGAACACTATGGCAAGTTCGGCGGTTCTTAAGAGAAGGCAGGTTGATGAGGCGTAATCTGTCCTCATAAGGAGGAAGATGAATGGTGGAATCTCAGTTTAAGCCTCGAAGAGCAAAAATTAAGAACTGTTTTTGAACCGATTCCAGTTGATCTTGATATTTTTGGTAATAAGGAGACCACACACACGACCCATATTCAAGTATTGGTCTCACTACCCTCTAGTACGGCTGGGGTCAGTCGGTCTGTATTCGTCAACCCAGCGTTGCTCCTTGTACGGTGATGAGTCGTGACGCCTGTCAAAATTCTAGGAGAGAGAGAGGCGTACGCTCTATTTTTATACACTTGAAAAGTGTATTATAATTTTGCCCAGAAGTTTGCAACGCATAGAAGGAATCATCTCCGACCACATAAAGTATATATATTCTTGATCAGCATGACGAGCTGAGTCGATTAAGCTTTGTCCGTCCGTCTGTCCGTCTGTCCGTCCGTCCGTCTGTCCGTCTGTCTGTTTCTACGCGAACTAGTCCCTCAGTTTTGGAGCTATCGAGCTAAAACTTTGCACAGAGTCTTCTTTTTACTGCACACTGCTAATATGTCGGAACCGACCGGATCGGATGACTACTTCTTGTAGCTGCCATACAAATGTTCGTTCGAAAAATGTGTTTTTGTGAGAAAAACTGGTTTGTTCGAAGTTTGGTCCAAGTCGCTGACCGTTGTGACAAGCTATTTCAAGTGTATCAAAACTTCGGTACAGACGAAGTTAGCTTTGCCTTTCTCGTTTTTCTATGAGAGAGCGTGTGCAAAGAATAGGAAAGGATTTGAAAAAAAGGTATAACAATCCTCCAACACCCTATCAGCAAAATATTTCACAACATGCAAGTGAAATCCATTACAATGCGCACTAATTTTTAAAATTTATAATAAATTTCATGCGTCCGCATGAAATGCAAGATGACGTGGACTTAGATTTGCCGGACATTACTTGTGAGGAGAAGATCTTTAAAATCTGTCCAGCCGTTCTGTGTTTTATATTAATAGATTTAATATAAAATTAATAATTTTAATAAAAATTTATAATGAAGAGTACGTAATGTAAAATATTTAGATTGTACATTGCCGTCAAGACAGAAGCATCTCTCTTGCATTTAAAGAGCGTCGCTTATATCGCCCCTTGCATGGCATTGGGTCGAACGAGCGTCGCTTATTTTGCTTCTCTGCATGGCATTGGGTCGAACGAGTGTCGATATAGTCGCACCATGCATGTCATTGAGGCGAACGAGCGTCGTTTACGTAGCTTCTATGCATGGCATTGCGTCGACCTAGCGTGCCTGGAGAGTCGTTAACGTATTGAGCGGACATCCCCTTGCAAAATACGTCAGTCGAGCCCATTGTGAGGGAAATAAGCGTGCGTCAACGACAGTCACAATATCGTCGACGGAACTAGAGGGTAGTGAGACATACAGTTGCTTAGTGACGTGGGGGTCATTAAATTCCTTCGACCATCGTTTAACAAATCCGAGAACTCCCATTGCCTTGTTTGAGATAACTGATATATGACTATTGAAACATAACTTTGGAAAAAAATTGTATACCCAAATCATCAACTTTATGGACACGATCCAAAGGGGTGGAATCAATCATATAATCAAACTCATATGGTTGATTACGACTTAAAGTCATACACTTACACTTGCTGAGATTAAGAGGAAGGCTATTAACCGAGCACCAGGTGTGAAGAGAGTTTAAATCGGATTGAAGGAGTAGAGGAGACGTGGGGTCATTATACGACAAACAAAGTAAGAGGTCATCCGCATACATTACTGCCTGCGAATGGGATAAAACCTGTGGGATATCATTAATGAAAAGTAGTAAGGGGCCTAAATTACTACCTTGGGGGACCCCAGATAGTACAATAATGGAGCTGGATAGTACTGATTTGAAACGAACTCGTTGAGATCGATCACTTAAGTAAGACTTTATCCAGTTGAGGAGGATTGGTGGGAAGCCGAGCAGACACAGTTTATGTAGTAGGAGCTCGTGATTAACTGAGTCGAAAGCCTTGCTGAAATCAGTATAAACTACATCAGTTTGTTGCTTATTGACAAACCCATTGTTGACAAGAGTAGTAAACTCAAGTAGATTCGTAGAAATAGAGCGATTCTTCATGAAACCATGTTAAGATACGGATATCACCGAACGACAATAATGTTCTAGTTGGGGAGTAAGGATCTTTGAAAATGTGCGCTATTACGTGCTCAGGCCAGAACGTCGGCTCTAACGCTCTGTCAATATATAAGTCAGGGAGCGAGATCTGAAAAGATGAAATATTTCTTGTAGATTTAAGATAAATTTTCTAACTTTCAAACAGCTGGAATCAGAAATGTTAAGCTTGGAACAAATATAACGCATCACAACGTCTTCCGAAGCCGATGGCATGAGTCGAGACACAAAGATTGATTTAGGTGGTGGCACGCCGATTAAAGTGCTATCGTTTGGGACAGAATCAGTACCCACTGGCGGAACCAGAGGCACGCCATTTAATTCAATCCACAATTGAGGAGCATCAGTAGCAACAGTAACGGGTTGAGGTGGGATAACGTTTTCAGTACCAAGTCGAGCAGGAGGTGCAGCGGTTGGAACGTTAGCTTCAGAAGCAAGAGGAACATTTGCCGCAGCCGGAGCGCCAGCAGGAACAGCCAAACAATTGGCGACTGGTGCAGGACCAGAGATCGCAACGGCAGCCACCTGGATGGCGGCCACGGGTTGGTCGCTTACCACAGCCAGAGAAGCGGTGGCGGATAAAGCACCGACAGGAGCGGCTATACGGGAGGCAGCACTGGCGGCCATGGTTGGGGTGGTAAAGGATTGGTCGGGGAAAGCACCAACAGGAGCGGCAACACAAGTCCCGCCAAGTGCAGAAGGAGGTGTCGCAACGGCGGCCATAGTTGGGGTGGCGCCATTATGCCATTACGTTGGGTATTTCGACAAGATAATGATCCTAAACACAGATCAAGGCTGTTATCTAAATTTTTCGAGGACCAAAAAGTTGACGGTTTGAAGTGGCCAAGCCAAAGCCAAAACTGTTTTATGAGACACCAGTAGACACCTGCCAGGCTCTTATTAAAAGTATGCCAAAAAGAATAGCAGTAGTGGCCAAAATAGAGGTGGATACACTGGATACTAAGTTAGGAAATACTAATTTACCTAAAAAAACAACACAAAATGGAAATTAAAATTTTTTTTCTTACCAACACATGAAGTGTTCCTATATTATGATCACACTTAAAACGTATCTGAAACACAAAATGATCTCTTTTATGTTATATTATTATCCTATGTTACAATTAAGTTTATTTTATTAAAAACAAATAGTTCAAAAACCAATGAGAACAAGTTTTTGTTACAATTAAGTTTATTTTATTAAAAACAAATAGTTCAAGAACCAAAGAGAACAAATTTTAAGTTTAAAACAATGAATATATCTGTTTTCTCTTACCTTAAAGTCAGAGTCGATGTGTGTACCTATTAATATGATCAGGTGTGTATATGACTTTCCTGTACGTGTATGGAAATTGAGTATTAAAGAAAAAAATGCTTCTTAATTTTTTTTTAAAGCCTTGGCGAGGCCATCAAACCTCAAAATATCTGATTTTTTGTAAATTCTATATTTAATATACTGCATTTTTTGAGTCATGTTGTGCAAAGAACTTGAATTTTTTTACTTTTCATATACGGCAGGTACGGTCTAATGTACACTTTACAATTTGACGAAATACTAGGCAAATCTTAACATAGATTTTAAAAAGAAACTTTTTAAATAGCCTACTCTGAATGCGTCCGATCTATAATCACTCTAGTTAGAAGTGATTAAGTTTTACATAGATCGGCAGTAAATAAATAAGTTCAGTTGTGAGAGCTTAGTGGCAGAAAAATGATTTAGTTTAAATGACAAGTAAGATTAACATACCCGAACGAAGTATCTAACGGAATACTATCTAAAATGATATTGAGCGCGAAGACCGAAACATTTGAAAGCAGAACATCAACTAAATGCCTTATTTTTGATAAGCTACAATGGCACTCACTTGAACAGAGAGACTTAAATTAAATTGTAAGTGGACAGGCATTAAGCTACAATAGACTAATGTACTTTAATTAGCTTAAGAATTTGGGCCTATTTCCTCTCTATCTCTCTCTACTCCATTCTCTTTTTATAAAAGGTTTTGTGTTGTCTCTCATGCTGTGAGTTTGAATTCAAGTGATCGAAGGCTTGCAGTGATTCTTAATAATATGTATTGTGAGAGAGGGAGTGTTAGTGGACTGAATCAAAAACCACGCCAGCTAGTGATATGCTAGACTTACTTTATATATGTAGTTCCAAATGACCATTTCTCTAACACGTCTCATCCACATCCGTTTATGGTGTACGAGGCTTCAGTGGAATTGAATTCCAGGGTCATCGGATATTTTTTAAATAGATGTTATATTTCTTTTACAGCAAAGTTCAAGGTTCTTCCAATAGAATGGAATAGCAATTCATTAAGTTGTATTCAAATTGTTAAAGTGAAGTCAGTGAAATTGTGGGTGAAAGTTTACTGCTGACCCTAAAATACATGAGGCAGATAACAAAACCCATTATCCGAACGATAGTCATCCGACTTCGAACACACCTTCCGAATCTGTTTGAAAGCATATCAAATTAACAATCATTAAGTTTAAGAACGATTATATTGAAACCAGCAAGAAAGTTAAGCTAGCTTCGTCTGTGATGAAGTTTAAATGACAAAGATCTCTCCAACTGTCAGCGATTTCAACAAAATTTCGCAGATCACTTTAAAAACATATAATATTAATAATAACCGAGTTTAAAAACGCTTACATTTAAAAAAAAAAAAAAAAGTTTTTCTCACTACAACCCATAATTTGTATTATTTCCCCGTCAACTTACATAAAAATCAACCCCTAATATGTCTCCCCGTGAGCCATCTCCAAGCATCAGTTGAAACAGTTGGTTTATTATTGTTTAGATTTTTCAATGTACTCGATTAGAATTCTTTAAATAAAGAGGTAATTGAAAATAGTACATGTAGCTATTATTGCGGCTGGAAGCCGTCAGACTGTGGTCCAGTAGCGCTCTAATATAATTTTTAGTTAAAGTGTAATTTTCTTAAAATATTTTTAGTTTTTAAAATTTTGATGGATTGGTTTGTTAATTCTCTTTCAATAAATGTATAACATTTCAAAACCAAAGCTGTGGTTTTTGAACAATTGATTTTGTCGCAGGTACCTATTTTACAGTTATTTTTAAACTTTCAAAGGCTGGCAAACATTTTCTCAAAAAAAAAAAAAACCTTGATTGCTTCACTTTACTGTCTAATATGCCCTCTGAAAGGGGGTTGCGCTCCTTAACTCCAAATGTTTGGTTTTGCTGGCCTAAGGGCATCCGTCCCATCTCACTAAGATACAGAGACAATGTAAGGATAATCAAAAAACTGCTGTCAAAGAATGATTTCCCCCAGAGCATTTTATGGACGATCATCACAGACATTGGAAAACAAAAAAAAACGAGAAAGGCAAAGCTAACTTCGACTGTACCGAAGTATTGATTCACTTGAAATAGCTTGTCTCAACGGTTAGCGACTTCGACCAAACTTCGCAGATCAGCTTAAAAAAATTACATATTACCCATGACCGTGTTTGAGAGTAGTAATATAGAGAAAAAAACAGTTTTTCTTACAAAAACCCATTTTCCGAACGAACATTTGTATGGCAACTTCATGAAGTAGTCATCCGATCCGGTCGGTTCCGACATATTAGCAGTTTGCAGTAAAAAGAAGACTCTGTGCAAAAGTTTCAGCTCGATAGCTCTAAAACTGAGGGACTAGTTCGCGTAGAAACAGACAGACGGACAGACGGACGGACGGACAGACGGACGGACAAAGCTTAATCGACTCAGCTCGTCATGCTGATCAAGAATATATATACTTTATGTAGTCGGAGATGATTCCTTCTATGCGTTGCAAACTTCTGGGCAAAATTATAATACACTTTTCAAGTGGATAAAAAGTACTGAACAGACCAAAACATACTATTCAGTCACGTACATACCACAGTACACGAAGAGACTCGCCAATGCGGACTTATATGAGAGGGAACAGATCACAATTGCTCACAAACCAACTTACACCACTGCTGCAGTGTTCAATAACATGAAGAGTAAAATATCAACTGCACAAAAACAAATTAAAATACACTAGTCGGAATAATTATTTTGACAAAAAAAAATTCATTAATAAACCATTATATTTTTTAAACAAATATCCCAAAATTTTGAAATTTATATCGGATATTGGCATTAAAGTAAGGTTTTAATAACACTAGTTTACAGCCAAAAAGATGCATGCAGCCGTGATCAGTCCTCAGCAGTTGTCAAGTCGTGCCGTTTGTCGCAGCCGAAAATTATGGAAGTCCTATTTTCCTATTATCCTAATTTCACAACAATATGTAACTCAGGCATAATCATTTAATTAATCATATGGGTACGGTTTCTTAAATAAACAACACTTTACATACATATCTAGCTATATTATTATGAGCAACTTTTAGTTTATCAAAGTCTATGGAATCACTGTTTGCAAACACCTCTGTACCATAGAAAAGCGTTGGCGACAGAAATGCATTTGCTATTAGTGAGCGAATATGTGTAGAAAGATACTGTTAAGAAAGTTTGAGATTTCTTAATAGTCCATATGTTCTTCCTACAGCTTTTACCTTATGGGTTTTCTGGTTTAGGTACCTATTAAAATAGAAGCACCAAGTTTTTAGCTTGTTCAACATATTCTATTGGAAAATTGCCAATTAATAGAGGACGGATGTAAAATGTAAAATTGGATATACAGCTCCTCCAATGGGGCCAAGCCAAGCTTCTCTCAATCTCTTGGCGTTTGTGCTTTACATTTTTCGCACAAGAGAGAATTTGCTTTTTCATGGCTAGATTACTTCACAGCTGGCGCCAATAGCTGGTGAAGGTGACCGTATGTATAAAAGCTATTTTTCTAAAGAAAGAAAAAAACTTTATGGCGTGCCGTCCATTATTTCATATTTATATGGGTTTTTGCGACCTGTTTTTTATCAAACTTTTTGGATCTGGCTGGCTTGAGGTCGGTTGAGAGTTACAATTCAATGTAATCAACACAAATCAACAGAGATTAATTACAACAACTTGGAATAGCAATTGGTATGTCCGTACAACGATCGCTGTTTCGAAGATAACCACATCTTCTCATCAGCGGACTCTTGTATTGCATATTCACATTCAAACGACCACTTAGACTCAGGTTATCCACTTCACACCCTGAACTTCTGCAATGGTTTTTATGAACGTGTTGCTTTTGCTTACCAATTTGATGTAATTAATTTCTTTTTGCTTATGAGCTCTGCAAGGTGGCTGGGCAAACTGCCCAATGATCCTCCATAGCAGAGTCACCGCGTTTTTTTGTAAATACACAGGGTATTTGTTTTGCTTGTTTTTTCAATAGGGAAACCGTTTTTCGGTTTTCATATTTATTGTGCGGAATTCGAATTCGTTTTTTTTATAAAATAATTATAGTCCGAATGAATTCAAACTGCAACGGATATTTGTCATAGCAGTCAGCTTGATAACAGAGAGTGGCGCAGTCGGAATCAACCCTACTGACATTATCATAAGATTGTATCAATTACAACTCTGCCCCCCCCCCCCATGCTGCGTTTGACAAATCTGAACTTCCGGAAAAAATTCTTTCTTTTCCTCGTGGGTGTCCAGATAATTAGACGTGCCAGTGGAAATAACTTAAAGTTTTGTGATCATAAATTAAAGATCAATCCTCTTAAACAGTCCAGCACTCGCAGCAATAAGCCTCTCTTATAAGGCAAACGCCTTTTGACGACAATTTCGGCTCTATAACTATAAATTTCATGTAAGTTAACTAAATTGTCTGGCCTTAGAAGCTGATTTAGTTAACTTCTTATAGTAAAAATTGAATCGAAGCTAAGAGTGAATGGTGTGGATATTTAATTTATCGTGACTGGCCTAATCCAAATTGGCAAGGTAAATATTAACGACTCCAGTAGGGTGCGTGATGGCCTATTAGTCATTAAATTTTACCTTCTAATAGCGAACGGAGGAAGCGCAGCTTCCCTCAGCCAAGTGCTTAGATTTGCACTCCCTCAACTTAGAAGAACAGACAAAGAGGAATTGCAGACAGCGCAGCCGTGCATAGGCGACAGCAGAATTTGGCAGTGTCTCCACTTTGCCTCTGCAGGCAGTCGCACATCTTCGGTCAAGCCTCAACGTCAAGCCACGCTCCCTAGCAGGGAAAGCAATCAGCTGGAACATTTAGCGAACAGGGTCTGTGTCGTGTCCAAAAATAGCCTCTGGGTCTCAGCTACGCCCAATTTAGGGCGGACCTACTAACTCGACCAGTGAGAAAGGGGGTAGCTTAAACTAGTGACTCCAAATCGTCTATACGGATTCACTATTTATCTGAAATGAATAAACTGTATTTTAGAATGAATTGCTAATTGAATTATAATTTCCTTGGTAATGTAACGTAAAGGGTGAATAGATGTCGTAAACGACAATGGGATTTTCCGAAATCAATGCGCTAAGGGAAAATCATAGGTAGGGAGGGTGAAGAGCGCGGCTTCAAGGACAATAATGAAGCGTAAACCTGGTGTAATAGTGTTTGTCTCTATCCTTTTATTTTTCTTTCTGCTAGCTTCTGCAATTTTAGAGCATCAGGGACTTTTATTATTTAATTAGTAGTGCGAGTTTTGTGTAGATAATATCAAACAAACCCCCCTCGGACTGATTTTGCTAGCCGATTGCTAAAGTCCCTAACAGATATTGTCTGCATAAGTACCCTCTCGCACCCGCCAGCTGCTGCAATTGTCAAGATTAGCCTTTCACTAAAACGGGGCAGCTACCACCTTAGGCCATCCGGGACTTGAAGTATATCTTGACATTAAAACAGCTGACCCAGTCGCGTGGGCCAGTTCATTATGGAGTTGGCTTTAGATAAGTTACTGCATACGGGGCAAGGCTACCGTGATTGGCTACCTGATTCTGTGTGTCTTTAATATAGAAAAGGGTAGGGAACAACAACAAGGTTGGAATGCTGGACTTAGATACTTTTGTATCTAGGCTGGGAATTCCAAACGATACATTGTTTGTTACATATAATTAAATTCGCGCCCAAACGTGGGGCTGGTGAAAAATAAAACTAGTTTATTTTATTTTGATCAGTTCTAACAAAAACAAATTCTTTAAAAGAACCGTGCTTATTATAAATACATTACTATCTTTTACTATCATTTGTCAGCTTTGGGAAATAATGTGATCAGTTAAGACAGCAGGAATTCATTCGTAAAGCTTTGCTTTAATTATGACCGCTTTCCTAAGAAGCTACACATAAAATCTCGATAGCAGAAATACATTCGCCAATATATAATAAATCAACGCGGATCAAGTATCTGCCGCTTAGCTGGAATTATGCCTTTTCGGCGAAGTTCAAATTATCATCCGCAAGGCACACAGGTACACTTGTGAGCATTGTATTATTTTACATAAATGTTTGATTGGTTTTCTGATAACACTAGTTTACAGCCAAAAAGACCCATTTCTACTGAAACTCTATTTTAGTGTAGTTTGGAATGCTGATCTCAAAAATCGATTTCAAAAATTTTTCAATGGCTCCGTTTTTGAAATATGATTTTTTTCATTTTTCTGGTAGGTTCTCTTACATTCAAAGCCATATCTCACTTTGTAATTGTTAGATAGAGTCATGCAAGACACGAATCGAAAGCTTTATAAGCTGGCAATAATCGCGTAGAACATTGTTTTCAAATCGGTAGAGTAGTTTGAATTCAACGATCAAGAATATTTCAAAAAATGGATTTTTTGCTTGAAAATGCAAGATTTAAACGCATAGGAAAAACCGGCCGGATCGGATGACTATAGCATATAGCTGCCATAGGAACGATCGGTTGAAAAAGTAGTTTTAGTGAGAAAAACTTTTTTGTTTTCAATGCTATCGCTCCCAACCCCCGTATTTATAAGTTTTCTATGATTTCACATAATTTCACCGAGAATTATCAAAATCGGACAACTATATAGTATAGCTGCCAAACAAAAGATAGGTCTGAAAAAAAGTTTTTGTTTTCAATGCTATCGCTCCCACTTTGTACAGATCTATATTATATACTACCACACAATTTTGTCAGGTTTGATTTAAATCGGATGACTATATCAGCATATCAAACTGGCAGTATATATCATGCTCCAAGGGTATATAAACTTCGGTACAGCCGAAGTTAGCTTCCCTCTATTTTTATTTTTGTAAACTAGTGTAATTACCCCTTATTATAAGGCTACTGTTAGTTTAATTGCTAGCTCCATTGGATTGTAATTCTAGTTGGCAAAGACCGACACTTGCACCTTAGAAGACTATAAGCAAATGATTTCTGATAGCAAGCCATACAGTGATAGGTAATTAATCTCTAATTTTTCCCATTACGAAGAACATTGACATCCAGTATTGGTAGATTCTATTATGAGCAGGAATTTCGAGAGTGTAGGCAAAGACCAACAAATCGACCGCTTGTTAAATAAAAATACATCAATCGCTGGGGAAAACTGTGCTAGTAATGAAACATAATCACTTAACTCCTTTCTTGAACATTATTACACCCTTCATCTTTCACCCTTACTTACTTACCAAGGAAAATTACTTTATGAAAATACAAATTAAAAAATAAAAAAAAAAACAAAACCTATACTTCAATTTGATATTAATGCTTTGTGCAAAAATAGATATCCCATTTTGATAAATTTTACAAAATTTAATTTTCAAGTCCATAATTATATTCAGTTGCTGATTATTTACAGTAAATACACAACAACAAAATGCAAACAGCGCATAGCACAGAAAATCTGAACAGGCCTCCTCCGGAGATTGCTAGTCCAGAAGGTATATGCGAGATTTGCGCGCAGCCTCTTCAGGAATCACAAGATTTAGTTACTACTAAATGTGAGCATAGGTTCCATAGAGTCTGCATAACTTCACACATAGCTACTTCTCGGGAGTGCCCTTCGTGCAAAGCTCCAATTCAACCAAGCGATGTACGTCAGCCTCCTATTGCAACAGACAGTAGAGGAGCTAAACCAAAGTTGCATAATACACGCAGTAAGACACAACTTACAGTAGCTCATGATACTGAGCCGCCTAGCTTGAATACCACTGCTGATGGGGAAACAGAGCACCATTAGGGTAATGTCACTGCTGGATCAAGGCGTGGCAGACCTCCAAGGCAAGTTGCCCCTCGATATCGAGCCAATACGCAGGGTCGAAACTCTGCAGCAAGACCAACGGCACAGTTGCCAATAGATTACGACAGTATTTTCGAGCACATGGAATCCTTACTTGAGCGAAAGCTGGAAAACTTCCAATTGCAAATGCTCGAGAGGAGTGAGCCGCATCAGCATACTAGCTCACCAGGTAATTCCCAGAGCAATGTATCTTCCCCTCAAGCGGGTTCAAATGCATCTGCTACAATTAGGCCGGAAAAAGCTACTCAGTTAATTCAAAACTGGGGAATCAAATATGATGCCGCACCGAAAGGTCCAACTGTGCAAGTATTCTTATATAGAGTAAAATATCTCACAGCTGATAGCTTACAAAATGACTTTTCTCTTCTTTGTAAAAATCTACACATCTTACTCGTGAGAAGAGCAAGAGATTGGTATTGGAGGTACCGGAAGGATAATCCACTAGTTGGTTGGGAGGAGTTTTGTCATGCTTTTAAAAATTAGTATGCGGACAATAAGGATGTCGACCTTATATATGAGGATATTCGAGCACGAAAACAGAAGATAGGAGAACCCTTCGATGTTTTCCATGACGACGTGATGACGCTTGCAGCTCGTCTATCCATACCCATGGAAGAGTATCGTCTCGTGCAGTTATTACAACGTAACATGAGGACTGAAATGCGAGAAGCACTTTTGTACGTTTCTGTTATTTCAGTAGCACATTTACGTCAATTAGTGCAGAAACGTGAGAATTTGTTAGGAGAAGAAGGATTTAGGCGATCAGAAAAGGTTACCTCTGGGCAATCAGCTTTTCGGCGTTCAGTTGCTGTGATTGAGGGAGGTACACCAGTTTCAGATACAGAAACCATTGATCAGGAGATAAACGCTGTGCACGGAGGGGTGAAGACACTCGTGTGTTGGAATTGCGATATTGAAGGACATTCTTGGGACATGTGCCTAAAAGAACGAAAAATATTTTGCTATGGGTGTGGGGCAAAGAACTTATATAAACCTCAGTGTGAAGTATGCCAGCGTCGTGCGGGAAACTTCAATCAGGGACCCTCGATTGGCAACAATCGAGCGGCCCCAAAGTAAACGATGATTCTTCAAATAAGCTTTTGGCAAAAACGCCAACACAGCTTTCGTCTCCTCCCACTTCAAATGAGACAAAAGCACAACCCAGCATGAACCAAACCCAAAACCTAAATTATCCCAAATTATACCCTATTCGACCATATCACGAAAGAGTGAAAAACTACGCTGCTGTTAGAGATAGAATTTTTAACAACTCCGTTTGTGGTATCAAGTGCGTACAAAAGCGCTCAACACGACGCATGCGGAAATTTTGGCAGAATGTAACTCGCTCACGCAAGTTACTCATATCTTCAGTAATTAGCGAGGCCTCAGATGGTCGTCTGTATGCTTCAATTTCGTTTTTAAACTTCACAGAGCATGGTCTTCTCGACTCAGGTGCGAATCGATTTCGGCATCGATTTTTGGAAATCATTTTCACTTGCTCCGGGACTTATATCTGCTATTGAGGCTCCTAAAAATGTTTTAAGCGCCGACGATTCCCTCGAAGATAAAAAATTTCCGTTAAATCCTGATCAGCCTGATAAGTTTGTTCCCAGATTTTGAGCGACAGGGACTCGGCAAAACGCCTTTAATAAAGCACGAAATCAACGTAGGAAATGCCAGTCCGGTCAAGCAAATATTTTATCCAGTTTCTCCGGCGGTGGAGAAACTAATGTTTAACGAAATAGATAGTATGCTTGAGCTAGGTGTAATTGAAAAATCAAGTAGTTCGTGGAGTTCACCTTTGCGTTTGGTTGTAAAGCCTGAAAAGGTGCGTTTGTGCCTAGATGCAAGAAAAATTAACGAATTCACGAAAAAAGATGCATATCCTCTGCCCAGCATCGACAGTATATTTACCCGTCTTCCGAAAGCCAATATAATAACCAAAATTGACCTAAAAGATGCCTATTGGCAGATAGCTCTTACGGAGAAGTCAAAAGCAATCACGGCATTCACAGTACCTGGGCGTCCACTATACCAGTTTACTGTGATGCCGTTTGGTTTGTGTAACGCTCCGCAAACAATGTGCCGCCTAATGGACGAGATTATCTTTGCGGAGCTAAAACACTGTGTGTTTGGGTATTTGGACGACTTATGTGTCGTTTCCGAAGATTTCGAGACTTATTTGTGTATCCTAATACGCTTATCAGAGCAGTTTCGTAAGGCTAACTTAACCTTGAATATAGCTAAAACGAAGTTTTGCGTTACCGAAGTGCCTTATTTGGGCTACGTGATAGGTAGTGGCGGGATCTCGACGGATCCTAAATAGCTGCAATCTGTACGCTCATGGCCCGCTCCAAGGACGCTGAAACAAGCACGAGGATTTATGGGAGTCGTGAGTTGGTAGACGATTCATAAGCAACTTTTCGAATGTAACCTTTCCCATTACAGAACTTCTTTCCACCAAGAAGAAGTTTGTATGGACAGAGGAAGCACAAGTTGCTTTTGAAAAATTAAAGGACTTACTTACTTCGTCTCCGGTTTTACAAAACCCGATTTTTAGTAAGAAATTCTATGTGCACTGCGATGCCAGTGATTATGACATTGGGGCAGTGCTAGTGCAGTTGTCCGATGACGGTGCTGAGATGCCGGTGGCATTTATGTCCAAAAAATTGAATACGGCCCAACGAAATTACAGCGTCACGGAACGGGAATGTCTAGCTGCACTAGAGGCCATAGAATGGTTCCGCTGCTATATTGAGCTTCAAGAATTTGAAGTTATAACCGATCATGCCAGTTTAGTTTGGCTTATGAAACAGCCAAACTTAAAAGGTAGACTGGCCAGGTGGGCGATGAAGCTGCAAGGCTACAAATTCACTGTGAGTCATCGACGTGGTAGAGAAAATGTCGTTCCAAATGCTTTGTCTCGCATGTTTGCAGATGAAGTCGCTGCTCTAGAAGTCATTAATCCAGAAGTGGACTTGACTTCGCCAAGCTTTGATGACGAAGAGTATGCACAGTTGAAAGCCAAATTTCGACACAACGAAGTTAGCTATCCGGATGTAAAGCTTTTGGATAACTTTATTTACATCCGGAAAGAACATGACGATGGTTCAGAGGTCAACAGGCAATCGATATGGAAATTATGGATTCCAAATAGTTTGACCAATGACGTCATAAAAAGGGCTCACGAAGACATTGTGACAGCTCAAAACTGGCCAAAACCTTGGAACTCATACGCAGGAATTTTTACTGGCCTGGTATTGTTGTTTATTCTTGAATTTCCTAGCACGACAAGAAGTGTTCTTATATGTTATTGTGCTAGTCACGACGGTTACAGATTAACGAAAAATATGGTGTAAAGCTCCTAACTACGTCTTGAGACCACCAATGGGAAAAGCAGCTGTATCTTTCAGACCATTTCAACGCTTTTACGTTGACATTTTGGCCACGTAGCAAACGCGGCTACATAGGTCTGTTAATAGTTGTCGATCATTTGACAAAATACCACTGGCTGTGCCCACTTAAACAGTTCACAGCAAAATTGATTCAGGAATTTCTGCAGGATCATGTGTTTTTTAGATATGGAGTGCCCGAATCGTTAGTGAGCGAAAAGCTTGGAAATTGCTATTATGCACTAGAAAAATTTGCAAGGAAAATTACAAGGGACTGGTATCATGGAAAAGATATACGTCCATAATTTTGTTCTCCAGCTTATTCCGTGACAAGACACTAGAGAGGGGAAAAAAAAAAAAAAAAAATTATTCCCAGGTTGTGAGTAATTAAATAGTTTTTTATAAAATAATTATAAGTGCGATTGAATTCAAACTTGCAACGGATATTTGTCATAGCAGTCAGCTTCATAACAGAGAGTGGCGCAATGCTCTCCAATCAACCCTACTGACATTATCATAAGATTGTATTTGCTCATAACTTATGACTTCATGTTAAAGGTTTGACAAATCTGAACTTCCGAAAAATTTTCTTCTGGGTGCCCAGATAATTAGACGTGCCAGAAATAACTTAAAAGTTTGGTGATCATAAATTAAAGATCAATCCTCTAAACAGTCCAGCACTTCGCAGGCGACAGCGTTACCTTAAAAGGCAAACGCCTTGACGACAATTTCTAATTCATAACTATAATTTCTAAGGAAATAATCCAAATTGTCTACCCAGTAATTTGATTTAGTTAACTTCTTATAGTGAAAATTGAATCGAAGTTAAGAGTGCTTTGCCTTCTGAAGGCAGTCGTGCACATCTTCGGTCAAGCCCTCAACGTCAAGCCACGCTCCCTAGCAGGGAGAAAGCAATCAAGCTGTAAGGGGGGGGGAACATGGGGGATGGGGGAAGCGGGGAACAGGGTGGGTCAGGGGGGTTCATCGTGTTCAAAATTAGCCCTTGGTCTCAGCGTAGGCCCAATTTAGGTCAGACCTACTAACTCGACCAGTGAGAAAGGGGGTATTAAAGCCAGTGACCCAAATCGTCCATGGGGATTCAATAGAGGTTCTGGAAGAACCCGGTCGACCTGAAAGACCTGTGAAAATTCATCTCAACTTTATTTTTGGTAAAAATTGTCTGGCAAATCGTGTAGAAAATATCTAAAACATAAAATCAAAATACGCCAAACCCCCTCATTAAGAGAAGCAAAGGAAAACACGTAAAGTTATAAAATCATAACGAAAGTCTGGTGTGCAAAACCAATTTACCCTCTTATTCCAAACCTTTAGCAACAACAACAACATCAACAGAACCACGAAGGCCTTCGAGGAGTCAAAGATGGGTGAGTGCTAATAAAGGGGATTTGTTTTGATTCAAACCAGTGTCGATTGAAATAGTGCAAATTACCAAATGTCATAAAGATTTAAACATAAAACCAAGAATTATTGTGAAGTGCATTTGATTTACCGTCAATTATGACTTTTGAGTTGCTCAGTTTTGTTTTGCGTTAACTTTGTATTTACATTTTGTTTGATGGCACGCGTCCATATGGTTTTGCTAAGTTTCGACTTCTTGAGCGTATGAAATCTTTGGTATGTTTTGATCTTACAACTGATCTGGCCACTAGCATTTTGTTTCATTTTCGCACATATACATACTCATCATTACTTACAGTAACTTAACTGATACGTAATGATTATTTAAATCCAGTACCGTGGTACCAACTTATTGAAAATGCAATGAATTTGAGCTGAATTTTGAAAATACTTATTTTGCTAATCATTTAATTAATTTTAAGTTTATATTCAATACGAGAAAAGTTAATTGAAAACGAGAAAGGCAAAGCTAACTTCGTCTGTACCGAAGTTTTAATACACTTGAAATAGCTTGTCTCAACGGTTAGCGACTTGGACCAAACTTCACAGATCAGCTTAAAAACATTTCATATTACCCATGACCTTGTTTGAGAGCAATAATATTGAGAACAAACCAGTTTTTCTCACAAAAACCCATTTTCCGAACGAACATTTTTATGGCAGCTACAAGAAGTAGTCATCCGATCCGGTCGGTTCCGAGGAACTTCCGACATATTAGCAGCGTGCAGTAAAAAGAAGACTCTGTGCAAAGTTTCAGCTCGATAGCTATAAACTGAGGGACTTGTTCGCGTAGGAACAGACAGACGGACAGACGGACGGACGGACAGACGACAGGACGGACAAAGCTTAATCGACGCAGTCGTGCTGATCAAGAATATATATACTTTTTGGTGGTCGGAGATGACTCTTCCTATGTTGCAAACTTTAGGCAATTATATGATAAAAAAGAGCCAAAATAAAATATTCTTGCTGATGAAACATATTGAAAGCCATACAAAGCTATACTGCAAGTATGTAGGTCTTTTCACTATGTATCTGAAATAAATAATTTGTATTTGAGAATGAATTGCTAATTGAATTTTACTTTCCTTGGTATGTAACGTAAAGGGTGAATAGATGTCGTAACGATAATGGGATTTTCCGAACTCAGTGCGTTAAGGGAAAATCAAAGGTAGGGAGGGTGAAGAGCGCGGTTCAAGGACACTATGAAGCGTAAACCTGGTGTACTAGTGTTTGTCTCTGTCCTGTTATTTTTCTTTCTGGTAGCTTCTGCAATTTTGAGCATCAGGGACTTTTTTATATTTAATTAGTAGTGAGAGTTTTGTGAAGATAATATCAAACGAACCCTCGACTGATTTCGCTAGTTATTTCTAAAGGCCCCTACCGATATTGTCCTAAGTAACTAAATTCAACATCCCTAGGCACGTTAACATTGATTCAGTTCTGATCGCAGGCTGGATTTGACTGCAATCAGTACACTCCACCACTGCAAACTGGTCGATCATGCCGGTAGATAAAAAAAATCATTTGACAATATTTCAGAATCAGAGATTGTTTGATTTACCCAAGTCTCTGAAAATGCAATAATGTTATACTCAAATGAAGCACTACTTAGAATAAGTAGAAAGTTTGGATAGCGTACCCTCACATTCTGATAGGCTATATGAGTAAAAAACGGACGGAACTTGTTTTTTTGAAAACTCTATTAGAATTAGATCCTACATTTGAGGATTTACTTAAAGAGGGTTAGCTAACGGGCATTGGCCTAACTCGATTTCATGGCCTAATCTCCATAAACAATCATATCTGGCAGCCAAAATTCTGGGTCACATATGATTGGAAATGCTTCAGATGGAACACTTATGTTGAAGGAAGCAACATCACGAGGTTAGGCAAACTTAAACTTTGTAATCGATACACTTGCTGAGGTTTTGCTTGCGATATATGGGGCAATTTTCTCGCAAGTAATTTCAGGGACAACCTAGACACAAAACTTGCTTACGTGGTGCAATGACTGTAAGAAGAGGGGATTAAGAAGGGACTGGTAATAGTGATATCAGGTTCATCCAGACGGCACAATTGGAGGATGGTCCAATCGTTTAGGCAACAACACTAATAGCGGCTTGATTCAAGGGTGTAGGCAAGGGAGACAAAGCCAGCATAGTTCCAGGTGATGCGTACAGAGAAATGGTTGGCGATAAATCAAACATTGAGGTGAAGCTGGCACAGAAGAAGGAGTTTCGGACGACTTCCCAACATCGGAAGGAGGCAGTACAAAAACTGACCAGCTGACTCTAACCGACGCGAGGCTGCGATTCAAACTTATATTCACTAAGCAACTCAGAACTGGAGATAAACTCATAGTGAATTGCCTATGAATAGTTGAAGAAAGTTAATATAGTAGAGTAGTAGTAGTAGTAGTTTATTTGTTCTGAGAATTTTCAGAACATTATGTTGACATTGGCAGTTTGCCGTCAGTCGTGGTAAGGTTTTATTCCCATATATTTAGTTTAGTTTTTTGTTTAATTAAGGTCTAAAAAATTCTGTTGGGATTTGCTTTCTATATGTTAACGCTTCGAAAATGTAACTGGGCAGTGTGGTTGCACCCATTCAAAATTTCAATTACTTCTGTCGTGTTCAACGAAGTTTGCTGCCAATACACAAGTCGTAACTCTCCCAGGATTGGACATTCGGAGAATGAAAGGCATCCTCTTTTTTCGTGCCTATTGCAAAGCGTGCACTCATTTTGTACACCATCTCTATATGTCTTGAAGTTCAGTGCCATCACATCACATCGAGCGCGGAATATTTGCGAGATTACTTTTAGTTTATAGCGGTCATTAAAATAATTTCGTTCGCTTAGAGAAAATTAAGTTGTTTGTACAACCTCCTGCTTGTGCTTCTCTGGGCCTTTTCAATATATCTTTCTCGGGTGCGTTCAGCTATGCGCTCCAGTATGTTTTTGGTGTCGCCGTCCATGATCGATGGTTTTGGAGGTCTAGAGGGACATTATGCTCAGCAGCTAGAAGTCGCCATTCATTGAAGCATTGAGCTTCATTTGCTAGTAGCAGCTTCGCAGTGTTATTAACCAGTCTTGTTGCTGGTTTTTCCATCACCTGCCTCATGTAGGAGAAATGCGTGGCCAAGGTGTAGCTATATAGCTCGGGTAGTCCGGTCTCAATATAAACTGCATAGTTTGGAGTGTTTCGTGGCAGCTGGAATATTTTCTTGACAAAAAAACGCAGCAACTTCTCCACCTCTTCATAACGGGGAAATTCCCCATACCTTTGAGGCGTAGCACAGAACGGAGCGGGCGGTTGCTTCATACATCTTATATTTGACACTCGGTAGTACGTTGTTGTTGCTCATTAGTTTGTTCCAAGAGCTTTTTAGCGCCATGATGGATTCCTTTAGTTTTAGACGAAGGTGCGTTGAAAATTTTCCATTTGATGTCATAGTAACTCCAAGATACTTGTAAGTTGTTACTCTCTCTATATCCGCACCGTTTAAGCTCCATGTTTCCCCTTGAGCGGCACGTCCTCTGCCATCCGTAAACACCAGCACTTTTGACTTGTCAGTGTTTATTCTAAGATTCCAAGTTTTGTAGTACTCGTTTAGTTGGTTTAGCATTTTTTGGAGCTGGGGTGCTGAATCAGCTAAGAGCACCATATCATCCGCGTACAGTATCGTTTTTATATGCATGTTGCCAAATGAAATTCCTGCTGGTAATGCTTCCGAAATATCGTTTATGAAGAGTGAAAATAACAGCGGACTTAGCAGGCAGCCCTGCTTTACTCCTGTGTTACTTTGGAACCAGTCTGATAGTTTTGAACCATCCCATACAGCTGCTATATTTTCCTCATACATTTTCTGGATGACTCTCAGGAACTTCGTCGATAGTCCCATATTGCTGAGCTTGTAGATAAGGCTCTTTCTGTCGATTGTGTCAAAAGCAGCCTTGAAATCGATAAAGCTTGCGTAAAGTTTCTTTTTCTCTTTAAGACGGGCTGAAACTATTGAAGACAATATAAAGATGGAGTCGACTGTTGAAAAATCTTTGCTAAACTGGTTTTCGCCCAGAAGATTTTGTTCCACTACCCAATTTTCCAATCGCATAAGAAGCGTTGACGCAAACAGCTTCATGGTCGAATTGAGAAAAGATATGCCCCTATAGTTGCTCGCCTCTGTTTGTGTACCTTTTTTGTGTATGGGGAATATTACGGTCTTTTTGAAGCTATCAGGTATATCAGCAGAGTCATAGATGGCATTAAAGGTGCGTGTAAGCTCTTCAACGAACGCTGGGGCTCAACAGGTATTCGATCTTCGCCAGGAGCTTTATTGACTTTAGCCTTTCTTATAGCTGCCTCCACCTCCGATACATTGATGTCCATATCCAAGAGTCGGTGTTCTATGTACGGCAGTCCAAACTGGAATTGTATCTCATTTTGGCTGACAGATAAAATTTTTTCAAAGTGTAGTGCGGGCAGTTCATTTTTAGCTTTTATCGGTTTTTAGGTCCAGAAAGATTTGCTGTCTTTAATGTATATGATTTCTAATTCCAGACTTCGGAAATATTGCTGTTGCTTTTTTGTACATAAGTCCTTATACAGTCGGTTTGCATTTTGATACTCCATTTTTACTCTATCTGAATTTTCTACCTTCACCCGTCGCCGTTTCGCATTGCTGATCAAACCATGGCTGGTTATACTTCGGTTTTCCTAGAGGCTTCATGCAGCGAGCGGCATTTTTGATGCATTCTGTGAGCTCATTTATTTCAACTGGATTGTTTAAGCCCTGATATTGGACGATCTGGTTATTTAAATTTGTTTTGTATGTAGCTTCCGATCTTTGGCGCCATACCAGCTTTGGGAGGAGGTTGTTCGTTTCCTTGGGTTGTGTAGATTCCTCTGCACGTATATACACTGTGACTGGTAAGTGGTCCGAGTACACAAGCGTTCCAATTTCCATATCAGTTACATATTTTTCCCAGCCTTCCCTTATTGCGCAGTAGTCGATGGTTGAACAGGCCTTTCCCCTAATAAAAGTGAAGTCCCCTTTTACATCGCTTTTCGTTCTTCCGTTTAGAATGGTAAGGTTCAAGCATTCACACATGTCCTCATAAAGGCGCCCTTTTCGGTCCAACTTGCCATCCTTGGCTTTTCTTTCAACTGTGGCGTATTTGCTTGCCTCACATTTAATCGAAGTCTGCTCTGAACCAATCATAGCGTTGCAATCTCCTATAAGCATAACGTTTCTATTCTCCAGTTCCATTAGTTGGTCGTACAGCTGTTCGTAATTTGCATCCCAGTTGTTGCAGTTTAAGTAGACCGGCACAATTACCAGTGGTTCTGCATTCAATTTGAGTTTTATAATCGTTTGTCCGTTTACTGTGTCGAACTCCATGTTAATGTTGTAGTGTGTAGTTTTTCGGATACCAAGAGAGAGTCGCCCTCAGTTATATTTCCTCCAGCTGAATTTGATGTCGTTTGGGCTATAGACGATTGAGTGTTGTGTTCATATAATATCTCATTTAGCGCCTGTGCTCCATCGTCCACACATGAGTTTGTTGTTCCTGTTGTCATATGTAAACTTTATCCCATTTACCAGCAAAGTGTCATCTCGCATAGCGACCTTGACATTTTCACGTTTTGGAAGATCTTTTTTATGGCAACCAGTTTACGTATTTTTTCCCTAGTTTCTGGAGGGAAATCTGAATTGCTTATGTAACTTGCGCAGATTATTATACTTTTTTCTCATGTCATTGCACATTCGAGAAAAATCAAATTGAGTATCTGTGCAAGTAGGGCAGGACCATCTTATTGACCCACAGCCCTGTTTAGGCGAGCAATTTTGTCGAGGTCGCGTCCGCTTAGTGCCGCACATTTACCATGCATCATGTTTTGGCACAACCAACAACTAACAAACCGTAGTTGCTCCAAATCATGAGCATCTTTGTTTGGGCACGACTTCTTGCAGCACGACATTCTCAAAAATTTACCACGGGGGTTCAAGATCAAGAGATTTGCAAGTCAAAGCGCGTAAAACTAACTCACTCTCAGAGCGGTGTAACGAGTACAAAAGCACAAAGCTCAAAGCTTTCTATGCAAACTAAAACCAAAACAAAAACAAATTTGCGGTGAGAGCGATACACTCTGAGAGTATGCAACAGCGAACACACACACTAACCTTTATTAAGAGGGGGGAACCGCCAAATCGAAGTTAGAGAAAGCAAAACACAAACAAAGTACACAGGACAGACGCCGTGTTATTTGTATTTATTAATTTAATATAAACAACTAGAAAGCAAAGCACTCACCGACAGTGGGTAAAATTAATGCAACGATTTAAGTGGATTTGGGCAAATTAAAGGCACTATAGAAGTCACAAAAAATATTTAAATACGGAGCACAGTAAAAGCACGTCTATCACACACAAGAGTTCGCTCTCGAATAACTCCCACAATTTTTAAGATATCGAGCTTAAACTTATACTTAACTTATTTATATTCACAACATTTATAATCTCTGAAATGATCATCAAAAATAGCCGAGTTAAATAAATGATGCACACTTTTCCGATGTCCCCCTCTGGAGTGCACGGAGGTTATTAAACATTTCTTCTCATGAATAACGGTTATGTCGAAATCGGTTAGAGACGACTTAAACTTACGGTTACACTTAATTCACAATTCAGGACAGAAATAATCATTTCTAAACTATAATTACACTAGTTTACAAAAAAAAAAAAAAAGTTCCCATTTCAACTTAAATATTTTTTAGTGTAGTTTAGGATGGTGATCTCTAAAATCGATTTCAAACATTTTATGATGGCTTCGTTTCGTCGAAATGCAAGAAGATTCAGTTTTAAACGACCAGGAAAAATAAAAAAAATAGAGGAAAGCTAACTTCGGCTCGACCGAAGTTTATATACCCTTGGAGCATGATATATTTCTGCCAGTTTTTTATATGGCAGCTATACGATATATTTATCTGATTTTGATCAAATTCTCCAAAATTGTGTTGAGACAGATAATATTCATAACTGGAACGTACAAACACGCTACCATTGAAAACAAAAAAGTTTTTCTCACTAAAACTATTTATTCGACCGATCATTCCTATGGCAGCTATATGCTATAGTCATCCGATTTGGATCAGTCTTGGCAGAATTGTGTGTTAGCATATCATATTGATCAGTAACGAGTTTGGGAGCGAAAGCATTGAAAACAAAAAAGTTTTCCATACTAAAACTTTTTTTCTGACCTATCTTTTGTATGGCAGCTATACTATATAGTTGCCCGATTTGCATAAAACTTGCTGAAATTATGTGGAAGCATAGAAAACTTATAAATACGAGGGTTGGGAGCGATAGCATTGAAAACAAAAAAGTTTTTCTCACTAAAACTACTTTTTCAACCGATCGTTCCTATGGCAGCTATATGCTATAGTCATCCGATCCGGCCGGTTCCGACAAATGTGCAGCGTATTTGTACTAAAAGACTTCGTGCAAAGTTTGGTTACGATTGCTTTAAAACTGAGGGAGGAGATAGCATAGAAACAGACGGACGGACAGACGGACAGACGGACGGACAGACGGACGGACAGACGGACATGGCTATATCAACTCAGCTCGTCATGCTGATCAAGAATATATATACTTTATGTGGTCGGAGATGCTTCCTTCTGTGCGTTACAAACATCCGGACAATTTCAATATACCCTCTCCAAGGGTAAAAAATCGTACTTTTATCGAAGACAATAAGGTATTGGTGAGGAAAATCGTGTCACACGTACATCCGTGCAAGTAAAGGAACTAACAGTCCAATTTGAGTATTTTGTGTGTTCACAAAAAATAAACTTGTATTTTTCGTCGTCTTTTGGTCACTTTATGAAGTAAGCGAAGAGCCAGAACTAAAATAATAATCAAGAACAGAACAAAAGTCGAAGCATACGAATATTTATTTTTAAATAACCACGAAAACACTAGGTTGCTTACAGCTCCTGTGTTTGTTCATAGTAATCGTTGTCTGTTTTTCTTTGTAGAAGTGCAAGTCTTGAAAAGAAAAATATTTTTATTTTTATTTTTTGTATTTTTCCTAGGCGTTTAGATTGAAAATTCTTGCATATTCTGGCAAAAAAACATTTTTTTTAAATATCCTTTGTCGTTGAATTCAAACTACTAAAACGATTTAAAAACAATGTTCTACGCGATTATTGGCAGCTTAATTAGCTTAGCTTAGTGATTCATATCTTGCTTAACTCCTTGTGACTATTATAAAATTATGGGTTAAATGTAAGAGCATTTACCGAAAAAGTGAAAAAAATGCATATTGCAAAAACCGAGCCATAAAATAATTTTTGAAATTGATTTTTGAGATCAGCATTTTAAGCCAGGGATGCAAACCGGTTCTGAACCGAACCGGTTTTAAACCGAACCGAACCGCTTTTTGTGCTCGTGAACCGAACCGTAAACCGAACCGGTGTGTTTTCAAAAATGTTGAACCGAACCTGAGAACCGAAAAATAAAATGGTTCGGTTCGGTTCACTTTAGCTAGGTATTGAGTTACTGGCGAATAGTGAGCAAATCAGAAATTAGCTTTAAAATATTACGAACATACTTGGAAAAAGCAGAGTTGTTGTAAAAAACTATGAACATCAACCTTAATCCAACCAATCCACCCAAAATTGTAATAAGCCAAGTCGTGATTGTATTATCCGTACGAATTATAAAGATTTCTGCACGAGACATTTTTGCTTATAACCAAATTTCGGGCCTCCAAAGGGATACTAATAAATATTCGTTCACCTTAGACCATTATTTTATATAGCTGCCATATAAACGATCTGGCCGATTTTCACTAATTTTGTTGTTTTGTAAACTATTGAACTGAAATTCAGTTTATACACGTATATTAGGCTCCCAAGGTATCCTACCAAATTTGGTTCAATTTGGACTATTATTTCATATAGCTGCCATATAAATGATCTGGCCGATTTTCACTAACTTTGTTGTTTTTCAAACTATTGAGCTGTAATTCTGTTTATACACGTATTTTAGGCTCTCGAGGTGTCCTAACCAATTTTGTTCAACAGACTATTTTTTTATAAATGGCTGCCATATGACCGATCGGGCCGACTAGCATGAATCTAGCTGATTTTGATGATGTAATAAATGCAATATTTACAGAAGCTAATCTTTTAACATAACTTTAATTAGGTATATATTTTTAAATTAAAAATTTTAATCATTAGATTCCGAATCTAAATGTAAAACAGTATTTATTCTCAATATCGGATCTATCCGAATCGCTATCAACAGTATTATCTTCATCACAAAGAGGGTCCATACTACAACTTAATGTAAAAAATAGGGGAAAGCTAACTTCGGCTCGACCGAAGTTTATATACCCTTGGAGCATGGTATATTTCTGCCAGTTTTTATATGGCAGCTGTACGATATATTCATCCGATTTTGATCAAACTTCTAAAAATTGTGTTGGGACAGATAATATTTATAACTGAAACGTAAAAACACAACACCATTGAAAACAAAAAAATTTTTCTCACTAAAACTATTTTTTTGACCGATCAATTCTATGGCAGCTATATGCTTTAGTCTTCCGATTTGGATCAGACTTGACAGAATTATGTGTTAGCATATCATATTGATCAGTAACAAGTTTGGGAGCGATAGCATTGAAAACAAAAAAGTTTTTCATACTAAAACTTTTTTTCAGATCTATCTTTTGTATGGCAGCTATACTATATAGATGCCCGATTTGCATAAAACTTGCTGAAATTATGTGAAAGCATAAAAACTTATAAATACGCGGTTTGGTAGCGATAGCACTAAAAACAAAAAAAGTTTTTTTCACTAGAACTACTTTTTCAACCGATCGTTCCTATGGCAGCTATATGCTATAGTCGTCCGATCCGGCCGGTTCCGACAAATGTGCAGCGTATTTGTACCAAAAGACTTCGTGCAAAGTTTGGTTACGATAGCTTTAAAACTGACGGAGGAGATAGCATAGAAACAGACGGACAGACGGACGACGGACGGACGGACAGACGGACATGGCTATATCAACTCAGCTCGTCACGCTGATCAAGAATATATATACTTTATGTGGTCGGAGATGCTCCTTCTGTGGTAAAACCTCCGGATACAAATTAATATACCCTCTCCAAGGGTATAAAAAGGGGAAGAGGTATCTTTTTATTTTGTGACTTTCTTTTATTTAAACATAAACTAGAGATGAGTGGATCGCGAGAGTCCATAGCTCAATAAAAAACGTCATGCATATTATTCTAACAACTGTTTTCGTGCATGCGTTCTTCAATCAATTCTCAAATGCTAAAATAAGGGTTGGAAAAATCGTGATTTCGCGGGTCTGTGAAAGTTCGTGATAAAACCAATTAGACTATCGTAAAGAGGACACTTTAATGAACAATATTGCATTAACAGTTACGACAATCCACGACAATCCACCAAACTTTTACTCCACGAAACAGAATTATTTAGAGGTTAAGCTCGCCTAAATCAACACACAACAAAAACACATAAAAGAGAGGACAAAGCACATATATAGAACAAACTGAATCGAAATTGCATTAAACATACCTTGGACATTATTTTCCATAGTTTACTTCAATTGTTTTAATCAATTTTCGTTTACTTTGAAGGCAATAAACTTAGACAAAATTTTTCCACAACAAAAGCCACGAGCGGAGTTAAATGAATGGCTGACTTTCAGGGCTTCGCAAATCTTTAAGGGCTGCATTTCATAATAAAATTTTTTCGATTCTATGACCGCTGGATACTACTCTTTTAAAAAATAAATCAATTTTTCCACAAATCGCAACTTTTTTTTTTGGACTTTATGCCAAAAAAAACGACTTTGGGACCATTGTGCGTTGGGGGTCAACTCACATAATACTCAAGCGTTAACTTTTTATCTTTAAGCCTAGTACGGAGGGCGTTCGAATTTTCCTTCAGCTGTCAAACTCCATATAAAAAAATTCCTTAAGGAATTTTTCCTTGCCTCATTCTGATGTTGGGTACGCAGAAAGCCAAGCAATACACACAAGGAATTTTGAGAGTTGCCATATCGACGAACCGTGTGGACTGTATCGAACAGCTGATATTTCTCCCAGAGATATTGTGCAGTCATTTATTCCTTGTGTCAGTTGTCAAAAGGCAAGGCAAAAGAAAAAATAAATGGAGTGCAGGACTAAAAATCGTCTGCAAAATTTTAGTTATGACCACTAAAAATGCATTAATTGATGCAGTGAAAACAAGGCATGTTTGTGGGACATTACAGATGGCGAGCAACTGGACACCGCATTTACAAAATGTGCTTGGGAAGCAGTTGGTGTCCAGTTGCATATAATCACTTCGTGTGGCTGGCTCATTCTCCTGCACCAGACAATCAGAATGGAGTCTTGCGCCACTCTTGTCATGTTGTGTCAGGGCACGCCACAAGGCATGGACCGAGCCATCTTGCGTTGCAGCGATATGTGCACCTTTCCTTCTCGCCTGAATGATGTTAAAAATGGAAATGAAGCAATTATGATTGCACATATCTGACCCCGTGCTGACCATTATATTCTTGGCTGTAACTGCAATTGAAAATCAAAATAGCAATCAGCTGGACTATTTATTTATTTTCCGTATTGTTTTTTTTTTAATTACCTGGTCACACTACCTTTTACATTCCACAAAAGAATTTTAAAAAAATTTTTTAAAAGAAAAATTCGAACCCCCCCCGTTATAAAATTTAATTTTTATTTAGGTTAAAAAAAAAAATAACTATGAGTATTTCTATAGCTGGTAGGCATGCAACATTAAGGTTGAAAAATGGGAGAACGACATAGTTCAGTAATTGTCAACTCTTTGGAAAAAGAACTCCAACTATTTTTGAATTTGATTTCTTAGATTCTAGGAATCAATTTTTAGAGCTTATTTCAACATACCTGCTGACTACTATGTATGTACACAAATGTAATTGTTCATGTGCATCTACATTTGTACGTGAGCTTTTTATACCCGTTACTCGTAGAGTAAAAAGTAAGACCGTTGCAGTGGAGTAGCCCGACTTCAATATACCCTGTACAATTGAAAACGAGAGCGTAAGTTAAAATCGGCTGTAACCGACTTCGATAAACCCGTTACTCATGAAAAGTATCCAACATTTTTTTAGGGTGGGAGGGGTGGAAGGGGGGCTCATTACTTGTGAACCGTTTATCCGATCTTTATCATTTCTTCGGCAAATCGATTCATTTTGCTATTTACTAACTATCTCTAAAAAATACAATATCTTCAAAACTGTGGGAGATATAACGTTTTTTCCAAATTGCGGGGGAGGGAGGGGGCGTGGCCAAAATTTGAAACAAACTTGATCTGCGTGCAGTTAAAAGAAGCATTTGTCCCATACATGTCAAACCTCTATCACTTACCATCTCTGAGATCTAGGTGTTCATACAGACAGACGGACGGACGGACAGACGGACAAGTCTATATCTTCTCGGGTGTTGATGCTGATCGAGAATATATATACTTTATATGGTCGGAAATGATTCCTTCTGCCTGTTACATACATAAAAAAAACGAGAGCGTAAGTTAAAGTCGGCTCTAACCGACTTCGGAATACCCGTTACTCATGAAAAAATAGGTTTAACAGTGTTCCCGCGTACCTTAGTGTGACCATCCAAAAAGTATGCAACATTTTTTTAGGGTGGTAGCGGGGAGGGCTTGGTTCACTTTTTTGCTCATAACTTGAGAACCGCTCATCCGATCTTTATCATTCCTTCGGCAAATCGATTCATTTTGCTAATTACTAACTATCTTTAGAAGGTACGAATCCTCTATCTTTAAAACTGTAGGAGATATAACTTTTTTCCAAATTGCGGGGGCGGGAGGGGGCGTGGCCAAAATTTGAAACAAACTTGATCTGCGTGCAGATAAAAGAAGTATTTGCCCCATATATGTCAAACCTCTATCTCTTACCATCTCTGAGATCTAGGTGTTCATACAGACGGACGGACGGACGGACGGACGGACGGACGGACGGACGGACGGACAGACGGACAAGGCTAAATCGACTCGGCTGTTGATGCTGATCAAGAATATATATACTTTATATGGTCGGAAATGATTCCTTCTGCCTGTTACATACATTTGCACGACTTTAGTATACCCTTTTTACTCTACGAGTAACGGGTATAATTAATTTTAATGCTTATTTCAAAATTAATTTATAGCTTAAAAAAAGTGGGTTGGTGAATAGGTGACGGGGGAGGTTGTGATTGGGTGAAGTTAGAGGGGTGGATCCAACAACAACCAAACACGGTTGGTCTGTGGTCGGTCGTCCTCCTCTTTCTACAATTTTTTTTTTTAGTCTTTTACAGCCAGCTGCTTCCTCCTTATGCCAGCGATGCCATAATCGCTTGGGATTTTTAAATCGACCTAACAGCAAAAATTGTCTAAGTTTTATAGAAAAATTGCCCGGAAATCTAGAACACAATTTTCTTTTTTTTAGAAAAGCATTTTCTTAAAAATAAGGCGAGCCGCCTTTGAGCCCTTTTTTAGGGCGAATTTCTAAATTTTAGGGCGATTTGGACTGTTTTTTTTTTTTTGAGTGTACATTAGATCTTCCAATCTGTCTTCGCATTATCAGAATACTCATAGCGCTGGTAAATCTTCCCATATTTCCCCTAGCCGCAAATAAGGCAACTGAGACATTGATGGTTGCTTCTGGCATCCTCATCTCTCTTCCAACACGATTTGTGCTGGAGAGGTGCCCCCTGGCTACACCCTTAACTATCCGTATTTCCTATTCTGCATTTTTTATTGATAATTTTTTCAATTTTTATAAACAAATCGCATCTGGATTACCGTGTTAGATTAACTTAAAAATTACAAATTTGTCATTTGTTTTTAGGTTCCACACGCGTAATAAATGACTTTTTTGTGCGCCCAAACAGTTTGGAGTACTCCGTACCGTGCTTAAAAGAGTAATTGTGTAAATTTACGCGACACAGCGATTGAGCGCCCCCTAAAAGGTTTACCCTCGAAATTTTTGGTGTAAATCAGCTTTTTTTGACAGGCTGTGAGTTTTTCTGTCACTTGTGTGTGTCAAAGTATAATACGTATTTTTAAAGCATTGATTGTAGGTGTACAAATCAATCTATATAGAAGCATGAAGAAAAATAAATACAAAATAAACTTAAGATATGGACCATGATGCTGTCGGTGAAGTCGTAGACGACCTTATGAAGGATTTTACTGCAATTGAAGCATGAAGAAAAATAAATACAAAATAAACTTAAGATATGGACCATGATGCTGTCGGTGAAGTCGTAGACGACCTTATGAAGGATTTTACTGCAATTGCATGCTGGCGGCTAGGAACCAAGTTCTGTGTGCCCAAATAGGACAACTGGCGAACCAGTGTGCTACCATTTTTCAATGACCAATGGGTCCGTCCAGCCCCATGCTTTATGTGAACTGCATTTCGACCCCAAATTGAACTTGAGTTATCTATAAGCACTTTTCTGTTTCTGTGGCCGTCTGTGGCCTAGTGGTTAGTGTGCTGGGCCGGAGGTCGTGGGTTCGATCCCGCCTCTGAACATCTAATAATAAAAGTTTTTATACACTTGAAAAGTGTATTATAATTTTGCCCAGAAGTTTGCAACGCATAGAAGGAATCATCTCCGACCACATAAAGTATATATTCTGATCAGCATGACGAGCTGAGTCGATTAAGCTTTGTCCGTCCGTCTGTCCGTCCGTCCGTCTGTCGTTGTCCGCGAACTAGTCCCTCAGTTTTGGAGCATCGGCTGAAACTTTGCACAGAGTCTTCTTTTACTCACGCTGCAATATTCGGAACCGACCGGAAAAACAACTTTTTGTAGCTGCCATACAAATTTCGGTCGGAAAATGGATTTTAGTGAGAAAAACAGTTTTGCTCTCAAATAACTGTCCAAACCGGTCATGGGTAATATGTAATGTTTTAAGCTGATCTCGAAGTTTGGTCGAAGTCGCAACCGTTGACAAGCTATTTCAGTGTATCAAAACTTCGGTACAACAAGTTACTTTCCTTTCCGTTTTTCTTTCTTTAGAAACTAGCTTTTACACATACGGTCACCTTCACCCAGCTATTGGCGCCAACTGTGAAGTAACTAGCCATGAAAAAGCAATTTCTCAAACTTTGCCGTTCGGATCCGTCGTTAAACTGTAGGTCCCTTTCTCTTGTGCGAAAAATTTAAAGCACACACGCCAAGAGATTGAGAGAAGCTTGGCTTGGCCCCGTCGGAGGAGCTGTATAGTCAGTTTTACCTTTTACCTTTACTTTTCTGTTTGGAGTAGTTTGGAGAAGCTGCGTCAATAAGGAAAACTACAACTATGTTTACAGTAGGTGATGACGGCTCTCTAGGTGTTGTTACAGACAGAGTGTAAGGAGTTTTTTTTGAGGAAGATGTCTCAATATATTTACTGGCCAGATGCAGTTAAATTGACAAAAAATTGTAGTTATTGTAGGTGTGACCGCATATTTTTAAGAGAAAAATCACGAAATGGCGTGATATTTAGTATTTTTGGTCGATACTTTGCATAATTTTACAACACTTCAACTGTTTACACATTTTACACTTTTACGCTGATTCTTTAAACATACCCCAGGGCAGCAAAAAGTGCGTAATTTTTTTCCTATATGATTTGTTTTTTATGATTTGTTTTTTGTTTGCTATTTACCGTGACTGTCGACTTTTAAAATCGCGAAATAATACCAAAGATGATTAAAAATAGTAAAAAACGAGAGAGGCAAAGCTAACTTCGTCTGTACCGAAGTTTTGATACACTTGAAATAGCTTGTCTCAACGGTTGGCGACTTTGACGAAACTTCGCAGATCAGCTTAAAAACATTACATATTACCCATGACCGTATTTGAGAGCAGTAATATTGAGAACAAAACAGTTTTTCTTACTAAAACCCATTTTCCGAACGAACATTTGTATGGCAGCTCCAAGAAGTAGCCATCCGATCCGGTCGGTTCCGACATATAAGCAGCGTGCAGTAAAATGAAGACTCTGTGCAAAGTTTCAGCTCGATAGCTCCAAAACTGAATTACTAGTTCGCGTAGAAACAGACAGACGGACAGACGGACGGACGGACGGACGGACAGACGGACGGACAAAGCTTAATCGACTCAGCTCGTCATGCTGATCAAGAATATATATACTTTATGTGGTCGGAGATGATTCCTTCTATGCGTTGCAAACTTCTGGGCAAAATTATAATACACTTTTCAAGTGTATAATGAACAACGTTAACACCAATCAAGTGAAAAATCCTGGAAGGATTAATGCATGAGCGCAATTTGAAGCTAACGGATCTCCATGGTAATAAAACCGCTAATTACTTAAGAAACTGCTTTTCAAGTTTACAAAGGACCACACATAATAACATTGCCATGAATTTGACGATACTGAACCGCGATAAACACCATGGAAGACCAATGCTAAAGAATATGGCCAAGATCATAAGAATCGTTTTAAACCACTTTCCGTTACTGACAAATCATTAAATCGCGCAAAAATACCGCAGATCAAGTTTGTTTTAAATTTTTGCCAAAAATAATTTATAAAATAAATATAATAAAATAATTATAAAAAATAAATAGCGGAGTTAAGAAATGTTTCATTTTTTTCGCATTTTCACCCTCAGGAACGCTGTTAAACATTTCTTTTCATGAGTAACGGGTATAACGAAGTCGGTTAGAGCCGACTTTAACTTACGCTCTCGTTTTTATACCCTTGGAGAGGGTATATTGAAATTGTCCGGATGTTTGTAACGCACAGAAGGAAGCATCTCCGACCACATAAAGTGTATATAATCTTGATCAGCGTGACGAGCTGAGTTCATATAGCCATGTACGTCTGTTTCTATGCTATCTCCTCCGTCAGTTTTAAAGCTATCGTAACCAAACTTTGCACGAAGTCTTTTGGTACAAATACGCTGCACATTTGTCGGAACCGGCCGGATCGGATGACTATAGCATATAGCTGCCATAGGAACGATCGGTTGAAAAAGTAGTTTTAGTTAGAAAAACTTTTTTGTTTTCAATGTTTTCGCTCCCAACACCCGTATTTATAATTTTTCCATGATTTCACATAATTTTTCTGAGATTTATCAAAATCGGACAACTATTAGTATAGCTGTCATACAAAAGATAGGTCTGAAAAAGTCTTTTGTTTTCAATGCTATCGCTCCCAACTCTCGGATTTATAAGTTTTTTATGATTTCACATAATTTCATCCAGTTTTTTTTTCAAAATCGGACAACTATATAGTATAGCTGCCATACAAAAGATAGGTCTGAATAAAAGTCTTAGTAAGAAAAACTTTTTTGTTTTCAATGCTATCGCTCCCAACTCTCGGATTTATAAGTTTTTTATGATTTCACATAATTTCATCGAGATTTTTTCAAAATCGGACAACTATATAGTATAGCTGCCATACAAAAGATAGATCTGAAAAAAGTCTCAGTAAGAAAAACTTTTTTGTTTTCAATGCTATCGCTTTGTACAGAACAATATTATAAACTACCACACAATTTTGTCAAGTTTGATTCAAATCGGATGACTATAGCATATAGCTGCCATAGGAACGATCGGTCCAAAATGTAGTTCTAGTGAGAAAAACTTTTTTGATGAATATATCGTATAGCCATATATCAAACTGGCAGAATATATCATGCTCCAAGGGTATATAAACTTCGGTACAGCCGAAGTTAGCTTCCCTCTATTTTTTATTGTCAAACTGAACTTTTCAAAGAGAAATACTATAAGGAGCAAGGATTTTTCTTCCGGAAAATTAATCTTAAAATCACCTGCCAGAACATGTGGAATTTGATGAGCATCCAGTCTAATTAGAGCAGAGCACTCTTTTGAATATTCTTGAAGAGTACTTTGTATGAACAATATTATGTCACCAAATTTTGTGCCCGAAGAAATATAAAAAGCGGCAATTACTATTCCAGTATCATTCGGCCCATTAACCGTTACTAACCAAATGTCTCCCACTATAAATCGTCGATCATTAGTTTTAAACATCATTGTTTGTACACTGGTCGGCATATATATTTTGACAAGAAAAAATACATAAATAAACCATTATTAAACCATGAAAAGCACAAAAAAATTAAATTTTCATGCAAATCGGCCATTCTTCGCAGATCGATCACGAACTTATATCTTACAAAAATGAAGAAAGTATGAACTACAATTTACAGATTAAACTGGGGTCTATAACTTGACATTTACAAATTTGAAAAAAATAACCCGTTTCTAGGACATAGAGTCCTTGAAAAACGGTCAAATCAGACATTTTTGGCATTTTTGTGTCCATTTTACAGTTAATCCGTTAGAGATATGGAATTTCCAAAGCCAGATTCGGATTCAGCGTGAAAAACTTGACTAGAACCAATCATTGTTTTAGCATTTGAGATCCTGTGCTGAGAATAAACTAATTTTGAAATCTTGTCAAAATACATATGCCAACCCCCATATGCACATTTTTTAAAAGATATAATGTATTTTTTTTGTTTTTTTATGTATTTTTTCTTGTCAAAGTATATATGCCGACCAGTGTAAGTTGAATAACAACATTAGTATTACCACCACGGTTTTGGTAAATTAAAACTCCTTCTGAACGAACATCTAATAATTTATAATGAAAAACGCAGTCAAAATTTGGAAGAATTATATCGATATTGTTATCCATCCATGTTTCGCTGAGAAAATGATTGCGCTTTACGACTATCTTCTTATCTCTTGTCATTGAAGTATTTGCACTAATTATTTCAATAGGAACAGCATTCGGGCCAACTTTTTTCCGGCAATGCTAACTGAGCAGTGACCAAGAATTCCAACTAAATCCTACATACGGCATTTTCATCGTTATGTTTTACAAGCACCAATTTGCCAAAGGCACCATTTGCAAGCCCAACTGACACATCAATATTTGTAGTCACAAGGTTAACCAAATTATTTGGTTAGGTAAGCTTCCTCTATTAATTAGCGACATCTTTTGTAGCTTTTGTCTAAAGGCAGCTTCACGTGACGCGCTTTCTGCACTTGTTATAACGTCATTGGATACATATTTTATTTCAACTTATTGCAAAATAAAGTTATTGTTGGATTGAGCGTCTTGACTTTTCTAGTACAGACGAATTGCATCGGAGCACAATCTCTGAGTTTTAGACTTGGTAATAAATCGGTATTCAACAATCTCCAATTTTAGCAGTTCCAATTCGTCACCATTTCCAATTTTCGTGAAAACTGATTAAAACATGCGGTTAGGTACCGGCCGGTGAAATCTGCCGCTCGGAATTACCTGAGGTAAAGTCTTTTGGTTTTCTCCGCAGGTTGAGCCTTATTTTCATTGTGTTATGCTAATCAGCTGTTACCGTTACTTGTAGAGTAAAAAGAGCATACTAAAGTCGTGCAAATGTATGTAATAGGTAGAAGGAATCATTTCCGACCATATAAAATATATATATTCATGATTGGCATCAACAGTCGAGTGGATATAGCCTTGTCCGTCTGACCGTCTGTCTGTATGAACACCTAGATCTCAGAGATTAGAAGAGAGAGCAACCAAATTTGACATATAGACCACTATTGTCTGCACGCAGATCAAGTTTGTTTCAAATTTTTGCACCGCCCACCCTCCCCCACAATAAAAAATGTTGAATAACTCCCACATTATTTAAGGTATCGAGTTCAAAATTAAAACTTAAATTTATATTGTAACGAATCCTTTTCGTCCTTTCGCTGGCTTGGGCTAGGCTCAGGGCTGTCGAAGGTCCGAACCAACAAATTTATAAGATAGCCTTGGTGACAATAATAACACAGGGATATGTTCAATATATTCACACGTTACAATTTATTCTTCAAAACCATGCGCTTAGAATTAATAATTCGGATCTTACTACTAGTTATCGCTAGTCTTAACCTCACCCGACCATCGCCTTGTTCTCGGTCCCGGCTCCTTATGTCCGCTGACTTTCCTCTGTCGCGTTCTCCTGTTCGGAACTGTGTTAACGACAGCTTCCTCCGCCGCTGCTGTGGCTAGGATTTATCGCCTGGACGCGTCGATCTTTTCGCTCTAACTTCGCGGATTGGCCTGTTAGGGTTCGTCTTAGCAAGGGTTACGCAATCCTGCGATCCACACCTTTTCTCCAACTATAGCGTCGGCTACGGTACACCTTGGCACGTCGAGAATCCTCTCTGACTCGCCGGCTCACCGTTTCTGCACGACTCTTTATTCCCTCTTGACACGCTGATTGTCGCTTCACGCTTCTCTCGGTCCTGGAGAGATCCTTTGACGTATCTCTGGAATCCTTCACACTTCGAAACCGTTACTCCGGCAGTTCCGTACGGTACCTCCATCTGGGCGCTCAAAAACCTTTCCATAAGCTCTCCAACTGCCGCTATATTCATCGGCAGCGCTGCTCCCACGCTGCCTAGCAACAAGAAATTATCTCGTGTTCTCGCTATTCGTGCACGATCGGCTCCGACTTGCGGTCTCGGCCTTTAGCTCGGCTTACTGCCGACGACGCTTCTATTCCCCTTTGACTCTCGGTTCTCTTCGCCGTCGCGCTATTTATATAGAAGGTTGATTTTATGATGAGTTTTAAATAAATTCTCTTTGGAATTTCTTTATTCACATAAAATTACATCGACTGCCTCGTTAGACGATTAAATTGAGAGTAATTGGGAATAAAATGGACATGATCTGAAGTTAGAGAAGGAAATAAAATGGGAATCGGTACATGGATGAGTATACATACATAACTACCCCATTGCACAGTGGTCGGAGTTGTATGGAAGTAGGCGACAAAAATAGTTGTATGTGTCCTTCAGGTCTATAATTTAAACTGTAAGCCTACACTCAAAAAAATATATTTTCTAGATTTTAGAAATTCGCCATAAAATATTTTTTCTTAATTGTAGAAAAATTACTTGTTTATAGACATTTTTTCTTAAATTTAGAAAGCATAACCCGAAAATAAGATTTTCTAGAAATTAATTTCTTAAATTTAGAAACTTATTTTATTTTTCTTAAATTTAGGATAATTTTTCTAGATATTTTCCTAAAATCTTTCTTAAATTTAGGGCAGATTTGCCCTTGAATTAAGAAAACAAATGCATAGCACGATTTCTTAAAATAGGGCGAAAGCCATTAAAGTGAGTAAAACGCCCTTATTTTAAGAAAAACGGGTTTCTTAAATTTAGAAAAATTGGTTTAGAAATTCACCCTAAAATTTAGAAAGATTAATCTAGAAATTTGCCCTGAAATTTAGAAAAATATAAAAAAGAGAGAAGTGAGAACAAGAGAGGAGACAAAAAAAAAACGGACGCTTCTTCCTCATTGTTTTTGGAGTTTGACGAAGCCGTCTATGTGATGGCATTTGCTTACACACACTAATGTCCATTCGCAATGCCTGAAGATAGTAGATATGTTTCACTGATGTAGTATTGAGCAAGTTTTGTTTTGTCTTGACATGCGATACACCATGTAGAAATCAATTAAAGGATTTTATAAAATAAAAACACCTCAAATAAAAAAAAACATTAAAAAAACAACCATTTAATGAGAAAAAAGAATGTTCCTACGGGGGATTAGATCCCAGTCCATGACATTTTCTAATGTTTTATCCACTCGACCACGACTTTTGCTTCTTATTGAGTGGCAAATGTGAGTATTTAAGCTCCAAATACGCCACACAAATTCTTAGGTATGATTTTTACTCAAGGTTTTGCAAAAAAAATTATTAAAAAACAAACATTAAAAAAAATATATATAAAATTAGAAGAAAAAGTATGCTGCTACTGGGACTTGATTCCAGGCCTCCACGTTTGCTAAGCGAATGTCATGTCAACTTGACCAGCTGTTACAGTATTAACAATGGTTATGTCGCTACGTTTTGCTCAAGGCTAATAGTCGAGTGGGCTAAGGCGTCGTCCGAGTGTTCAGTATTTGAGAGAGGTCCCGAGTTCAAGTCCCAGTAAAGTAAGTAGAAAAAATTGTTAATGCGCTTATTTCTAAATTAATTATATATATATATAGCTTAGAAAAAGTGGGTTGGTGTGAGGAGGTGGTGGTGATGGGGGGAGGATGGTACAAAGCCAAAAAAACCGAAGGGTTTGGGGCGGGGTGGATTTAAAAACACAACCACACACGGGTTGGTTGTGGTCGGTTCTACCAACCTCCCCCTAAAACTTTTTTAAGTCTTTACTGTCAGCTGCTTCCACCTCATGCCAACGCTGCCATAACCGCTTGGGAATTTTAAATCGACCTAACAGCAAAAATTGTCTAAGTTTTTTAGAAAAATTGCCCTGAAGTCTAGAACACAATTTTCTATTTTTTAGAAAAGCATTTTCTTAAAAATAAGGCGAGTCGCCTTTGACCCCTTTTAGGACGAATTTCTAAATTTTAGGGCGATTTGGACTGTTTTTTTTTTGAGTGTATAACAATACTATGAATCTTTTTTGAAAAAAATGGCCGTGGTTATACGCCCGGAAGCCCATGCCTCCATTTATACCTATATATTTTAATTAAAATACGAGTATATCATTTCTTAAAATACTTCTGAACAGAAATTTTGTTAATAAAATAATTAATCAAAAAATAATTCAAAAACAGTCTCTTTAATTTGATTGACGATTCAGTATACGTGAAACTGTATGATTAACTAAACTTTGTAAATCAACTTCAGCGAGTGATTCACTTACACTAATGCTTCTTGGATAACTGTGAGTTTTAGCTTGCTTGAAAATTTCGAATAAGTAAGTGGTTTTAAGTTGAATAGGCATCTTTCATCATAAATGATTTGCTGTAGAGAGACATTTTGTAAAGCGTTTGCAGCTATTTTTTAGCTGTTTTGGATATTCGTCGATTCTTTCTTCTTGATAAAGGCTCGTTGAAGTCGAATTCGGGTCGGCCACGACTCAATCATTCAACTTTTCAGCTTTTTCTCTGACTGCGAAAGAGAGCTTTAAATCAATCCAATCCGACTGCTTCTGCAAAACAGTCAAATTGGTACGATTGTAGCTTTGACACCGGATGTAAAATTATTTGCAGACAGCAAAGTCGAAATTCTGCAACTCTTCTGAATCTGCAAAGTAACGAATCGACGATTTTCCGACTTCTTTTAGCATTAGTGCCATTTAGGGCGCACCACTTTCGAAAAACTAATATGTACGAAATGGTGCATTATAAATTATTGCCAAAAATATACATTTCTAATAATAAACACTTGCAACAATAACAAACACATAAAAGAGCACTTAACATAAAAAATGCGGATCAAAATATTTTGACGCTGGGCAGCTCCTCCGGGCAGCTCGGGCAGTTGATTCTTTTAATATTTTAATCTATAATATATAATTAATATTAACAATAAATGATAATAAATATGAGCATCGGAATCGATCGGCATCACAACTAAAAGCTTAAGGTCATTTCTGATTTTTTTTTTTTAAAAATAAACACAAACCAAATTGTTAAATTATTGAAATCATAGTTAATACCTGTTCGAACGTTATCCATATCATTAAAAAGTTATTGTAACTTTTATTTGTTAATTTTTTTTAACTTTTAAATGTCACAACACAAAGCACTAAATTGCGAAGCAAATGGTTTAAATTTAAGGGATTTTTACACAGAGAGCGAATGGTCACACAAAAAAAAGATTGTTTGTTTCAAAAAGATAAATTATTTATGATATGATCGACATACTTCAAAGTGTAAAATTTTGATTTCGGTTTTTTGATTTTTGTCGTATGGGAGCGACCACTGTGCATCGCTAGAATTGAAGATATGATATTAAATTCTAATTAAGTACCACACAGAGAATAAATAAAAGATCCCTGTAGAATGGATATTCAAATATCTACATTAAGATCCATTTTTATACCCTGTACCCATTAAAAATGGGTAAAAGGGGATCATAGAGTTGTGGAAATGTATGTAACAGGGAGAAGGAAACATTTCCGACCCTATAAAGTATATATATTCTTGATCAGCAATGGAATAATACATGCTGTTATTAATCTAATAAAGTACGGCTTAGCGCAGTCTACGATCGATTCTGTTAAGTTCTCTTTGACGACTAATATTTAGCAAATATGTACATTAGACCGTAACTGCCTAATATGAAAAGTTATTTTTTGTCTAGTTCTTTGCACAACATTGCTCAAAAAACTCTGCATATTTTATAGAAAATTTATAAAAGATCCAAAATCAAATATATTGAGGTTTGATGGCCCCTAGTTTCATTTTCCCCTTAATTTTGTTTTTGAGCTGCTAGAAACGTCATAGTAGGCAGACAAAAATTTTGTGAAAATTGTAACAAAAAAAATTATTTCAACATGTCGTACAATTGATTCAGCAACACAATCGGACGGCACCAAATTGATGATTATTGCTGATTATGTATGGCATATCCTTATGGCCTCAATCTACACAAATATGTATTGTAAAGGGAAAATATTAATGGCATATTCAACTATGCACTTGTATATTATATAGACAGTATGTTTACTAAAAATTTAGTTATTTATAAAAAAAAAATGTTAAGGTTCAACAGGGAATTGAACTCGGTTCGCCGGATTCAAATTCCAGAGTGCTTTTCACAACACCATTGAACATATAATTTAATAAGAAATATTTAATATTATATCTGTCTACATTGACAATTCAAAGATAAATTAAGGAGAAATTGGAACTTTTAAAGCCTACTCGAGGCCATCAAACCTCTATATATCTGATTTTGGATTTTTGATAAATTTTCTATAAAATATACAGAAGTTTTTGAGCCACGTTGTGCAAAGATCGTCACATGTTGAAAATCGTATGGAGAAAAGTCCGGTCTAATGTACATATTTTCACATATTCAATAATATGTACCACATTCTCCATAGGAAAAATAATGTACATATTTCAAATATGTGTCCATTTGCCCCGAAGGTTTTCACATTTTTTTTGATCTATGTCATTTGAATTTCATGGAAGCCAGAGAAGATAATTGAGAGTTATATAACACATTTTGCTGGCTATTCTATCTTAACAGAAATGGCGTAGAGGTTAAGACCTGAGACTAGAAATCAACAAGACCTGGGTTTAAATCTCAGTAAGGGCATGAAAAAATGTTTTTTTTTTATTTTTAACAAAATATTTACATATGCTAAAAAAAAAAAAATAATGTACATTTCGAAATATGTAATCATAATGGAAATAGGCTATAACTATGCGATAACTAGCGATTGATGTGTGCGTCGGTACCTCTAATTGGTCTGCTTAACGAAGAAGTACAAGACATGAGAGATGCACATACACATACACATCTTCTAATCTCTCTTTGTACATTATGCATACAGAACAATACAGTATATTGGGAAACATTGTTGCTTTGACAAACTTGATACATATATATATATCGATTATAGCAACACGCTCCCTCAAAGTAACAAAATACTTGACTTAAATATACGTGACGCCCAATGATGAAGTGCACCCGTGATGTTTGCTACTCGAAAGGCCTTTCGTCAGGACGTCCGCCGGCATCTGCTCCGTCTGCATATACTCTAATTCGATGTCGCCACTTTGATACTTCTGCTTGCTAAAATGGTGGCGTACATCAATATGCTTTGTACGCGGGTAAAATCCGAAGCCAGTAACCAATTTTTGTGGGCTCTGTTTATCATTATACAGGCGCACCGTCTCGCATCTTTTGTCAACACTTTTCAGGAGGGCCTTCAGGTATAGGGCCTCCTTGACTGCTTCGGACGTTGCCAAGTACTCCGACTCGGTACTCGATAGGGCCACAGTTCGTTGCTTACGTGCCTCCTATCACACAGCAGCGCCAGACAGCATGAACGCCTGCCCAGAATAGGAGCGCCTGTCGCGTAGGTTCGCTCCCCAATCTGCATCGACAACGCCAGATAGATCTTTGCCTGTTTGCCAATATAACAGGCCCAATTGTTTCATACCGCTCAGGTACCTTAGAAATAAACTTTGATAAGGATACTTCCTCATTTCGCCTTCATCCATTGCTTTAGGACGCCTCAGAATACATTTCGTCTCGATGGGTGTCAATGCTGGCTTGCATTCGACCATGCCAAATCTCCTCAGTATGGCACCAATGTATTGCTCCTTCGAAATGAATATCCGGTGCTCGTTTAAGTTCTACCTGAACTCAATGCCCAAGCAGGTCCTCACAGGGCCAATGTCTTTCATCTCAAAAGCCTCGCCAAGATCTGCCCTTGTCCTCTCTCATCCACACAGGGTCGTTTGACGCCAACTGCAAGTCATCAACGTAAATCGTGACGAGTAGAATCTTATTCCCTCGACGCTTCACAAATAGGCACGGATCTTGCTTAGTAGGCTCCAACCCACTCTCCAGTAGTTTTGTGGTAAGCTTGCAGTACCAACGCAAGCCGGATTTACGAAGTCCATATAGAGCTTTCCTTAACACACAGACAGGATTTTTCAACTCTTTAATACCTTTACCCCATCCTCTATCCGCCTCGACATATGCCATTGCTGGTGGGGTCTCCCGTTCACCGATGGCACTCCTGATTCCAGCTTTTTCATGAAATCGGTAAACCCCTCTGGTATGTCCATGAAAACGCTCGCTTCAAGCTCTCCATTTAGGTATGCCGTTACCACATCCATTTGATGGATCTCCATGTCAGCTTTCACTGCTAACGCTGCCAGTAGTCTGACCGGTGTGAATCGCACTACGGGCGAATAGGTGTCGGTTTAGTCTTCTCCAGGTCGTTGTGCGTACCCCTTGGCCACTAAACGCACCTTCTTCTTGCCTGCAGCACTGCCATCATCTTTTGTGCGAAATACCATTCTGTTGCCAATCACCTTGCGATCAGCTGGGCGCTCCACGAGGTCCCACGTTTTGTTCAGCACCTGTGCCATAAACTCGTTCTCGATTGCCTTGGCCCATGCGTTTGCATCTTCAGAGCTTTTCGCTTCTTGCAATGTAGACGGATCATCTACACATGTAAACGCCAATTCGCACTCCTCAAAGTCATCTTGCGCCTCAGCGTCTTCCGCCTTGTCGCTGCTGCTGCCTACCCCTTGGTAGACTTTGCGTGGCCTTCCGCGCTGACCCGTCTGTAAGATCCTTGGACGTCCTTTGCCACGGCGCGGTTCATGCAGTTGTTGCTCTTCCTCTTCGGATTCGCTCACCGCATCCTCACAACTCGGCTCGTTGGTTGTGATCTCGATGTCTATACCCTCTTCGCCATAGAATTCCTCATATTGCGTCTTGAACCCTGGAACATTCAAGAATTTGACATCGTTAGATATTATTACCTTGCGCCTTTCCGGCACATGCAGCCGATACGCCTTCGAGCTCTTTGCGTATCCCATCAGAATGCACTCTTCTGATCTCGACTCGAACTTGCCCTTCTTTACGCCCTTTTCGAGCGCAAACGCCTTTGTGCCAAACGTACGCATGTACGCCACTGTCGGAATCCTCTTCGTCCAGTATGTATAGGGGATCTCTCCAGATGGCCCCTTTGTTGCACATCTGTTGCGTATGAAGCACGCTGTACTCACTGCTTCTGCCCAAAATGTTGGAGGCGCTCCCGCTTGCTTCATCATGCACCTAGCCATCACCACAAGCGTTCTGTTTTGCCTCTCAGCCAGTCCATTTTGCTGCGGCGTACGTGGGGCACTCAGCCTACGCCGGATGCCATGATTCTTCAGATAGGCATCAAACCAGGGATGCAAACCGGTTCTGAACCGAACCGGCTTTAAACCGAACCGAACCGGTTTTAAACCGGACCGAACCGCTTTTTGTGCTATAAACCGAAAAATAAAATGGTTCGGTTCGATTCACTTTAGCTAGGTATTGAGTTACTGGCGAATAGTGAGCAAAATCAGCAATTAGCTTTAAAATATTACGAAAATACTTGGAAAAGCAGAGTTGTTGTAAAAAACTAAGAACATCAACCTTAATCCAACCAATCCACCCAAAATTGTAATAAGCCAAGTCGTGATTGTATTATCCGTTGGGGGGTCAACTCACATAATACTCAAGCGTTAACTTTTTATCTTTAATTGTGATTGGGTTGAAATAGAAAATGACTATGAGTATTTCTATGGCTGGTAGGCACGCGAAATTAAGGTTGAAAAAAGGAAGAACGACATAGCTCAGTAATTGTCAACTCTTTGGAAAAAAGAGCTCCGGCTATTTTTGGATTTGATTTCTTAGATTCTAGTAAACAAGCCTGCTATTAGAAGAAAAAAAATGTAGCTTAATCTCATTTAATGTTAATATACAACAAAAATCCAAACGATAATGAAAGCATAACGGATATTCATTCAAGTCCTTAAAAAAGTAAAATATCGATTGTTAGCGTTTACCTAAATATTATATAGAGTATTCCCTCTTGTTTTCAAAATTTATGTTATTATTTATGTTATGCCAATTATGTTAGAGATTACTTGATCAGGTCAAAAGAAAATTGTAATTATTTGACGATTTTGATCCGCTTGGCTTTCAGTAGTCGATTTCATACCGTGGAAGTTTCTAAACAACTCACAGCAATGTCACTTGATATGTAAAGTTGTAGGATTTCAAAACGAAATGAGAACGTTTATACGGGAATTGCCGTCGAAATTTTGTACATACCCGATTAACTGAAAACCTAAGTCTTCGTTAATGAATAATCTGAGCACTTGTATCAAAAATATTTTTCTTTAGTTAATTAAATGAATATAAAGTGAACCGAACCGAAACGAACCATAACCGCGGTTCAGTAAGCCCCAAAAACCATGCAATGAAACGAACCGGCGGTTCAAAAACTGTACCGAACCAGTTCTTATTTCCGAGTGGCTTACATCCCTGCATCAAACTCCTTGTTGCAGTATTCCGTCCCGTTGTCCGATTGAAGAGCCTTTATTTTCTTTCCTGTGAAGTTTTCCGCTGCTGCTTGGTATTCCTTGAATGCCTCAAACACCTTGCACTTATGTTTAAGGAAATAGACTTCACAATGAGCGAGTTCAGCAGCATAAATCGATGAGAAAAAATCGACTATTTTTGTTAGATTGTGCTGGTGAACGGGCATTACTCGCAATCATGTTTGCTATTTTACGTGATTGTGTTAGATGTGAATCTAACAAAGAAATAGTTTGTTAGAATTGCTTGTTTATGATTTGTTATCGATAGCACACAGCTGTCACAAGTAAACAAACAAGCAATTTAGAAAAGGCAAATGCAAAATGAATGTGAAAACCTCTTTGTTTTTAATAAATGAAATGGCAGAGGACGTGGTTTCGCCAGTAGCTCACGGAAATTCGTGTAAGGCTCTGGAGGCTCTACTGGTTGTTGCGGATTGGGAGGGAATCTTGAAAAGCCGCCACTCCAAAAAGGAGAAGCCGTGCGTACGCGTAGTAGCCACCTCATCTGGGTACATGGACACCTCATCACAGTTTGTCAAGGCAATACCATTCAGCTCCTCCCGGAGAATAGGTTAGTTTAGGTTTGCCCATACCCTCACGCAAGACAATCACAAGGAATGAAACCCGGCGCCTGGTAGCTAGGGTCACGTGGTCCTCGTTTAACCTGAAACGGAAAACATCTTACTTCTGGTCTGGGCCATAACGGGTCACTGCCTTATTAGCAGGCATGCAGCGGGCTTAGGAGTCGCTCACAGCGGTTTCTTTAGAACAACAGGAGGAGACATTACTTCATCTTTTTTGCCATTGGCCACACTACTAGTTGGGACAGTACAAAAATATAGAATGAACAAATTTATGGATTATTTTATGATGTCCCGTGCATCGTTAAGAACTCATAGCTAGAGATGGGCTCGCGACGGGATTCCAGCGGGACCCGAGAGACGCGCGACGATATTGAATTAAAATTTTTTGGTCGGGATCGGGACGGGACAGCCGTGGTCGGGATCGTGGCGGGACGGAAACGAATTGTCCTTATTTGCCCACCTATGCTCTTAGCCCATTGCCACTTTGTGGATTTGGCCATCGGATATTCGATTTTATGTGCACATTCTCGTCGTGACCGGGCGTACAACAAACACAAAATGGCTAACAAAGTCTTAAGGAAAATTAAAGGGGAATTCCAGGAGCAGTCGGTGTTAGTGACGACGGTCATAAATATTAAGTAGTCAGTTCTTAATTATATTAAGCTGTTTGTTGTCAAAAATTCAAACCTTCCGCCAACAAAAATATATCGATAACTTTGTTGCCTAAAAATTCTATCAAACTCGTTCACCAGCAGACTAACACTTTTTTTTTTGATTGATGATTTTTGTTAGATGATTGGTGTATGCTGGTGAACACGCCCAATATCTCGAATGGTCATCAACAAATGTTACGTAATATCTGCAACCACTCATGGACTCCTTCCTCATTGCTGGGCCCTAACCAAAATTTACAGAACGAAAATATATTGATTTTTGGCGAAGTTATCTTCGAAAAACAAAACTATGATCACAACCCCCACTCTCCCCTACTTAACTATTCAGTCCAAATGGATACCGAAAATATCCTAGGAACATCAAAACTATCCTTTTTTCTCAGTGTAGTAATAACAAAGGATATAATTTTTTTAGTAATTAACGTATTCTTATTCAGTTTTCGTATTTCATTTGTCTTTTTATGTTTGAGGTATGAATATTTTCTAAATTATTAATTCTAAATTTAGGTTGTTTCTTATGTCTTAAGGATCTATAATTTTTAAGGTATCCTTCGTTTCTTTCTTCAGTATACATTTCTCTGCTTTCATTTCTTTTATCAATACATTTTTGTTTTGCCTTTAGCATATTCTTAAATATATTTTCCTTATTACACTTTCCAATTTCAACTTTTATAGGTTTTTCTTTTTGTAATTGAATGAAAACAGTTGTTTTAAAATTCAATTGATTTGCTTATTTTGTCCTTAATATTTAATGACTTTTGTTCAACTGATAACCGTTCTATGTCAGCATTACCTGTATGGTTATTAGGTTTTACAAGATATAGCTCAATATTTTCAGCAAAGAGAAATTTTTTTTATATTTAAGCTTTTAAACTCGTTGTCGCATATTAACTTATTAAAGTGACCTCTCTGAGATTTGTATAACCGTAGTTTTTCGATAATAGGTTGGTTATTTCTGTCTTCTAGATAATAAGCTGTTGCAAATTTTGAAAATCGATTGGAAATTGGACTTAGAGTTGGTGTAAATATCCATGTGAACGATTTGTTTTTATCGGTAGTGGTTTCGGTTATTGAAAATTTAGCTTTAATGGGCTTGCGATCGTATTTAGCTATATTGCATGTTGAGCAATTATTTATGAATTAATTGATAAGTGTTTTTAAATTTGGGTGGTATATTAATCTTTTAAGACCAATATAATTTTCGTTCATACCTGTATGTCCAGTCTCATTCTTATGATATATTTCATCTTCTGAAACTAAATCTCTTGCATGACAAGAACAGCGCACAAACTTAACGTTATTATTTCCTTCGTATAGCTCAATAATTTTTTTTCTGGATATCGCTATATTGGTGATCATCTAACTCTGTAAATACGCCCACTTTACCTTTCTCTATATGCATTTCAAACAGTTGTTCGTTTTTGTTTTTAATATCAGAACGATTAATGAAAATCTTTTTATTTTTATGTATTATTTCGATATCCTTGCACTTAATTTTTGATTAGATCAACTGTTCTTTGAATCTATTCACAACCGTATCTAGTATTGGAATTTGATTATGAGTATCTTCGACTTGCGAATGTACTGTGTCTAAGTCATCAGAACATTATTGTATAAAGAATCTGTGGAAGAATTTATCATGTTGATTTCGTTCGTATCAGCATTAATCCTACTTAGGAAATCAGCAACTTGGTTTTCTCCACCTTTTATGTAGTTTACTACAAGGTTATATTCGCTTAGTTTAATGAACCAGCGATATAACCTGGAACACATCCTCCCCTGTGATTTGATGAAAAGCCATCGTACGGGCTGATGATCAGAAAGAATTTCAAATTTGGTAACATACAAGTGTGGACGTAAGAAAGAAAGAAGTTCTCTTTCTATTGTGGAGTAGTTACGTTCATGGTCGTTCAACGTTCTACTAGCGAAGCAAAGATGGTTGACCGTCTTGTTGTAAAACAGCCCCGAGAGCATCAGCACTTGCATCCGTAACAAGTTGAAATTGTTTGTTAAAATCTGGATATCTCAAAACTGGCGACTCTGTTATTATTTTCTTTAACTTGTCGAATGAGTTAATATAGTTTGGATCGTTTATGTTAAGCTTGACTCCTTTTTTTCAAATACATAGGATAAGCCACTTAAGAATAGTCCTTCGTAAATTTACGGTAATAACCTGTCATGCTAAGAAACGACTTAATCTGTTTCGCATTTTTAGGCAATTGTAGATTCTGGATATGAGAAACTTTGTTTGCATTGGGATTTACGCCTTCAGGTGACAAAACGTGCCCTAAATACAATGTCTCTTTGGCAAAAGATTTACATTTGGTTATTTGAATCTTTAAGTTTGCTTTCCTTAGCTTGTGAAACACTTTGGCGATATCGCAAATATGCTCTTGTACAGGGTTGCCCATATTCGACGGACCCATCTGGCAACGCCATAACTTTTGACAGAGATGTCAGATCGCTTAATGACATACCGCGTTTGAAGCGTCAGTCCAAGCAGATTTTTACCATGGAACAATACACGCCACGCGAGCGCTCTCAAATAGTTGAAATTTACATTCAACAGAACAAGTCAATTGTGAAAACTCAACGTGCTTTTAAAAAATTAAAAATTAAGCCCATTTCACATTGAATGGGACCGTAAATAAGCAAAATTGCCGTATTTACGCCACTGAAAATCCTCAGGAGATTCAAGAAGTGCCTCTTCATGACGAAAAAGTCACTTTGGTGCGGCGTTAGTGCGAAAACGATCTTGGGCCGTTTTTCTTCCAAAATGAAAATGGCCATGCTGTTACCATCAACAGTGCAATATCGTCGAAAGCGTGAGGCGGGGTCACCAAGAGGGGGCGCCACCGCACACAAGTCGCATAACTATCGATTTTCTGAAGAAATTGTTTCCGGGCCGTTTGATGTCGAAAAGTGGTGATTTGGCCGGCCGCGTTCGCCCTATTTGCAGGGGAATTTGAAGTCAAAGGTTTACGTTAACAAGCCAAGGACCGTAGAAGAGCTCAAGGACAACATTCGTGAAGAAATAGCAGCTATTCCGGCCGAAATGTTGGCGAAATCGATGGAAAATGCTGCAAAAAAGGGCACAATACGCCATCAACGCCAGAGGCGGCCATTTGAGAGATATCAAATTCAAAAATTGATGTAAACAAATCTACTTGGAACAAATTAAATGATTAAGATTGCCAACCGCCAAATTTTTATTTTTTTTCTTTGATTTTTTTAAAAAAACATGGGTCCGTCGAATATGGGCAACCCTGTAGTAGTAGTAGACTCGGAGCACTGCCTGGTTGCAGCCAAGGTACGCACGCGGCTCAGTGTGGCACATGCCTCACGTTCTGGCACACATCGAAAGCTAAACGTCGAGAAGCTGCAATCACAAGGGACCTCTGAAGCCTACAAAGCCAAACTCGCCCAACTGCTCAGGGAAACCTCCCCATCTTCTTCCGATATATGCGAACAGTGGAATCGAATATCACACTCCATGAGTACGGCTGCCAAGGAGATACTCGGGTACTCCGAGTCCCCGTCTTGGTACGACGAGGAGTGCCGACTTGCTACTGCAGGAAAAGACGCAGCCTACAGGAGAACTCTGCAGTCGGGAGCAACGCGGGCTGTTAAGAAGCGATACCGGGAGAAAAAGAAAGAACAGAAGCGCCTCTTTAGAAGGAAAAAGAGCGAGCAGGAAAGGCGCATGCGCGAGGAAGTCGAGATGCTATTCGGCATGAGTGAGACTCGAAAATTTTACCAAAAAATTAAGCAATTAACAGAAGGTTTTAAGCCCAGAGTCGCACAATGCAAAGACGAACACGGGAATCTGGTCACCGATCCGCAAGTGGCGCTTAACAAATGGAGAAGCTACTTCTCCAACCTACTGGGAGACGATGACGAACATGATGCCGCCTCTAGAGAAGTAGCGATGCCACCAATCGACAACGTAGAGATAGACCCGCCGACCCAACAGGAAGTCTGCTTAGCCATACAAAGGCTAAAGAACAATAAATCACCAGGCGCTGATGAGCTGCCCGCTGAAATGTTCAAGGCTGGAGGGGAAGAATTGGTAAGGTGCATGCACCAACTTCTTTGCCGTATATGGGTTGACGAAAGCATGCCCGACGATTGGAATTTAAGTGTTCTATGCCCAATCTTTAAAAAAGGAGACTCTGCAGTTTGCGCCAACTACCGCGGGATCAGTCTCCTTCCCATTGCATATAAGGTTCTGTCGCGCATTATTTGTGAACGTCTTAAGCCGCTTATAAACACACTGATTGGACCTTATCAGTGTGGCTCTAGATCTGGTAAATCCACCACAGACCAGATATTCACGTTACGACAAATCCTGGAGAAGACCTATGAGAGAGGCATCAAAACACACCATCTATTTGTTGATTATAAATCAGCCTTCGACACGCCGATAAGGTCAAGGTTTTTTGAAGCCTTGTCTACCCTTGGTATACCAGCAAAGTACGTTCGTCTTTGCATGATGACGTTGAGAAGTACACAAAGCTCCATCAAAATAGGAAAGAACCTTTCCGAACCATTTGATACCAAGAGAGGTTTTAGGCAGGGCGATACCTTATCGTGTGACTTCTTCAATCTACTGATGGAATATATACTGCGCCGGTGCCCACATGCCATGGCGGTCAGAACTGATGGGTTTAGCGGTAAATGAGGACAAGACGAAATACGTTGTATCCGCGGACAAAAAGTCCTTGCGTCTTGGACAATCTGTTACAATGGGAAAATACAACTTTAAAGTTGTAGAGGATTTTGTTTACCTCGGAACTACGATAACCAGCGACAACAACATCAGCCTGGAAATCCGACGAAGAATCACTCTTGCAAACCGATGCTACTACGGGCTAAGTAGGGAGCTTAAGAGCAGAGACCTCAGGCGAAGAACAAAATTAGCCCTATACAAGTCGCTTATCATCCCAGTCCTGCAATACGGCGCAAAAGCATGGACAATAACAGCAGCGAATGAAGCGGCGATTGGCGTGTTTGAACGAAAGATTCTTCGGAGGATTTATGGACCTTTAAAAGTTGGCGATGTTTTCCGCATTCGAAATAATGACGAACTGTATGACATAATGACACCTGTCTGATCAAGCGCATAAAGCAACAGCGGCTGCGCTGGTTAGGACATGTCACCAGGATGGACGTAGAAGCTCCAGTAAGGAAAGCTTATTTTTCGAAGGCGGCTGACTACGGAGGAAGAGGCAGGCGGTCAAGTCAATGGTAGTAAAATACTGAGCACGTCCTAATTTGTCCAATATATAATATTTCAATATTTGGTATAGGAAAACGATCGGTTATAGTTATGCCAACAACAAATCTCCAACTCGATTCGCCCAAATTATCAGCTTTTTTTGGGACTATCCATACTGGACTATTATACGGCGAATTACTTTCCCAAAGAGTTTATCTATAATATTGTTATCAATATCAACCATAACTGTTAAATAATGATTATTAATTGTAGTCATTATTAATTAGATTATTTTTGTTTAAAAGTTGAATTAATGATTAAATTACGATTATTTTCGGTTTCACACAATAATTTAATGATTTCCATTACAAATAATCAAAAATAATGGAAAATTACCATAAATTATTAAAAATAATTGAAAATAACGGAAAATAATGGAAAATAATCGTTTCCATTAAAGGAACCGTCTGTCGCTCACCGCCTCGCACCCTCTACACGTAGCTTAATACACCTGTCTTCCCGGGTCTGCCCCAGATACCAGATCGTTCAGCCATGCGCTTTTGGTTTGCGAATTAGTGCTAGCAGGATTTACAAAATAAATAACTAATACTAAAAAACTAAAAACTAAATATCCTTTTTAAGATGATCCCTTTATAATTCTGTTTCTATATGCTAAGGCTTTAATCACATAACTCTGTAGCTTTGACCAGTTCGCGCCGTTGAGGATATTTATTATTTCGTGCGGAAAAAGGATTATGTTTAATGTTTGTGTTTAATTTAATGTGAAAACATGTATTATTTAATACGTTCTTGTTAATATGTTGTAAGCCAATCTCGTACAACAACATTGTTGTTATTAAATGTGATGTTGAAAATAATTTGTTTCTCTCAAAATACATAGTCTCAAATAGTCGAAATAATGGAAAATAATGGAAAATAATTGAAATAAAATAATGGAAAATAATGGAAAATAATGGAAACGATTATTTTCCATTATTTTCCATTATTCTCAATTATTTTTAATAATTTATGGTAATTTTCCATTATTTTTGATTATTTGTAATCGTAATCATTAAATAATCATAAATTATTTACCACCCAACTATATAATCACTACGACTATTTTCCAAAAATAATTTAATTGATTAGTAATTCTAATGGCAACTTAACAGGTATGATATCAACTATCTCAAGTACATTTATTTCATCGAAGGCAAATGGACATGAGGAATAGAACTTTATTCTATTGTTATTGATGGTAAGAATCTGAATACCCATGTTAATAATAGCATTCATAGAAGACAAGATGTTTTGTCCAATTATTGCATCAAAACATTTCCCCTGCAAATAAGTGAACTTCCATGACATGATCGAATCTTTGTTAAATTGTAAAGGAACTTCTGTAATTATTTCGTGAGTTATGTTTATGAATCCATTGAGAGACGAAAATTGTATTGATTGTTTTAGAGGTATACGTTTACACTCAGGTAGCTTGCTAGAATCTATCAAAGATGTTGTAGAGCCCGAATCTATCAGTGCTATTATTTTTTCGTTATGAATGGATAGTTCTATTAATGGTAGTAATTTTTGGAGGCTGGTACAAGAAAATTTGCTTGCTCCTCGTTATTGTTTTCGACTTGCAAATGATCAACTTCCATGGGAAAGGAATTATTATTGTTGTTTTGATTTGAAACAGACATATTTTCGTTTGAATATGGACGACTTGTAAATGATCTATTTCCATTAGAAAATCGATTTGAATTTGCAATTTGATTATTCTGATATCCTTGAGGTATTCTGATATCCTCTGGGTATTTTGCTGATATGTTGAATTTGGAAATTGTGTCTGTAAATTTTCAGAATTTTGTTTATCATTTCTTTGAATTTTATTTTGTTCGGCATGTTTGTTTTCTGAACGTTCTCTTCTAGTAGCCGAAAAGCATATCTTATGTTAGTTAACTTAGCATTAATAACTACAGAAGCTAAATTTGCATTGATATTGTTAAAAAAAAAAAAGTACGTAAATAAATCTATCAACACGCTGGGGCTGGAATTCGGCTGGTTTCTCGTCATCAAATTCGAATTTTTCTTAAATTTTGCCACAAATATTACGAAGGTGCTTGAAATAACTCACGATTTCCTTGTTTACTGAGGTGTGTGCTCGTTTGAAGAGTTCATCATAAGATTCCTTGATGCCAAAATTGTCGATGAGTGCCCTCTTAGGTTAGGTTAGGTTGCGATGGCTGAAAGCGACAAGGCGCTCTCCCACTTAGGACACTTTGGGCCCATTGCGATGCCATATTTATTCCCTGTTAACCCTTTTTAGTACTGAACCATTGTGTGGACAGAATAAATTTGAGTAGAGCTGGGAACTCTAGCCTGGATGTCTCCGAGAGGCACGTGTCTGCCAATAAG